>VCCN01000741.1:4038447-4053731 GCA_006491835.1 Architeuthis dux | reverse complement strand
TCCGAAGAGAGCTCAATACAAAAGTAGAGCTGATATTTGTGAGAATAAACTTTAATGGTTCATTAAAATTTATTCCCACATATATATATATATATATAGTTGAAAGAATTTACTTGATTTAAATATTGAAACAACTAAGGTGAAAGAAGGTTGTGAAGATTGTCATTTCTTTGTCAGATTCTGTATATTAAACCATTGATTTTGAATCTCTAGTTTAATGTTTTAATCATTTAGTTCCTCTAAGCAACAGGGGAGCTCTTTTTTTTAGTTTGAAAAGCTAAAGCTTTCTTTTGTAACAGTTAATTAGTTTTACCTTTTAGCATCTGGAGATTGCACTGTAGATCTTAAAGTCTCTTGTCCACAAACTTGACCCCTGGGCATGCACAAGCAAATAACAAGCCCAACAGTGGGGGGGGGGCAGGAAATGGATTCATCAGGATGACATCTGTTATTTAAAGTTTTGTACACTCTTGTTTGTGTCATCTGGTTGATATACTGAAGAGCACAGTGTCAAAATATTAAGATTTAAGTTCTCTTCGAGGTTATTAGAACTTTAGTTCTGAAAATAAAATAAGAAAATACATATACAATCACATAAAACCTAAGAGAAAAAATGTGTAAAGCTTGTATGTACAACTTGGTGAATAAAAAGGCTGTCCTAAATAGCTTGACATGTAACTAATCTTTGAGCCAGGAGTTTTTTTCCCGCTGTCATGATTTTGCTAGCTTTTGTTTGATTTTTGCATTTATTCAGGGAATCCCCTTGACTAAAATAAAAATAAAAAGCACTAAAGAAGAAAACAAGACACTAACATTTAAAAAAAGACTCCATGTATAATAAACAAGAAAATTAGAGATGTCTACTCAATCTGATTTTTTAAAAACATGTCAAAGCATCAATGCAAAGGTGACCAACTCTCAAAGAGACTGTCCTTCAGTCATTTCTCATATGTTATGTTGGGTGGAAGATGGCAAATTGGTACCTGCAGCTTTCAAGAGTTGCAAGTTTGGTTTAACCCTTTCAAGACTCTTGGGACATATATGTCCCAAGGTTTCGATGACTGCTTGGGTATGTCCCGTATGTTTCTTTTAGAAGTCTGCTGGGACATTTTAATTCAGGCATAAAGCACCTCAATAGGTTAGTCTTGAAAGAGTTAAGCGAGAGAAGTGATTAGATTTATTGCCATAAACAAGAAGGGATAAAACTAATTTTGCATAAGGACCAAATTTCAAATCCATTGTTCTGTGATTGTGGCATGTGGTGTTAGTTAAAATGAATGAAGAACGCTTGATAAGACTCAAGACTAATATTTCTGAGTTTAACAGTTATTTACAAAGCTTAATTTAGTCTGGCACAAGGCTACACTCAAGGAAGATCAAAATCACTATACTAGTGTATTGGTCCACAAAATAAGTTTGATAACCCTCACAGTATGGTAAGTTCCTAGATTAGTAAGCTTATCTTGGTTTGGCACAAGGCAGCAGTAGTGGGACACTCAGTGACTGCTTATTGTGATCACTTTTAGATAACAATAACCAGCTAATAACATTAAGCAAAGGATATAAAAATTGCAACAATTAACAATCATTGTTATAAATTTACATTCATTGTTATGTTATTGAATTCATTGTTATAAACAACTTTAAATTATAAAAAATTAATATGAAATTTATTTTTTAATATTTAAAAATTTTTAAAATCATCTTAAATAAAGTGTTTGGACTGACTAATTTTGATAACAATAACCGTTTGATAAAATTCTCAGCGATTATAATAAACAGCCTCCTCTGTATACCTTTGACAACTGAATACTTTGCTTTTAGATCTATAAATTTTATTCAAAACTTTAAAATGTTTCACTATAAAAAGCCTTTTTGGAGATGTTTTACATGAAATATGTGTGTAACTCCCGATTCATTTGCAACTTCGATGTTTACTGAGTTCAAAGTCTTACTGTATCAAACAAAATTCTTCCTTATATTTCAGTGAATAACTTCTTTACAAAATCACAAGAATCTTTGCACAAATCTGTCTGGCATAGTTTTCAGTATGAACAACAAGAAAATAAAAACATTTGTCTTATTTCCATGTGTTAATATTATTGAGATTATCATCATAATTTTTGTGTTAACTTTTTCTTTTCTATTTTTGCAGGTTGAAAGGAAGAAGTCTTCATAAAAAACAGGTAATTTCTTTTTTCTGAAAACTCAAGAAAAGAAAATGTTGATTTAGTGATGTTGAGCAGATCATTTAGTTAAGCGTTTTACATCAAAGAAGAGGAGAGAAAAAATGCTGTCATGAGGAAATGAGGCTCTACATTTCTTCACCCACAAAAAAAGATTGTCCTCTATTGTAGGAGCATCTCACATTTCTTTTTTAACACTGTGTCAATGCTACTACCCTTGGAAAAAATGACATGTTTATAGTGAAAGATCTCTCAATCTATTGAATTTTCCATTACAGCCATGTCATTTTTAACACAAAATATTTTTTCTCTACGTCAAACGTGTTTTGAACTTCAACTTGAGGTGCAAATAATAATATAAATATAATAATAATAATAATAATTAATAATATTAGTGATGAAATTAAAGTCAACTGCAATAACAAAAATATATTTTGTGCCATATTTGTGATTATTAGAAAATATATTTAGAAATAAGGATAGCAAAAAAGTAAGATGTGGCAAGGTTCCTTGAATCTGAGACCCTGAACTCTTGCTAATACAGCTTTTGTGTGTTCCAAGATTTGTTCAGACAATAGAACTCATTCTTTGTGTTGGCAATGTTTCGGCTGATCCATTTTCCAGCCTTCTTCAAGAGTATAATCTAAAGAAAGAGAGGGGTCTCTTTTTTACAGAAAATGCTAGCTAATATACCAGCTGGCTTGGTTTGTTCCAGCAACATTGGTCACACAAACAATACCATTTACAGCCACCAATATAACACAGGTGTTTCCATATTTATACAGTGAGGCTCTTCAATTCCTTCTCTATTTAGCAAAGAAAACCAGTGTGCTGAAATCCATACTGGCCTGACTTACACAACTAGACTTCAAGGCAATGTTTGCCACTTCTTTCAATTTTCTCACTCTCCAGCAGTGTTCCACATTTGAACTATGATTTTTATATATGCAAAATATTTTTACTCTGAGCTAAGAGAAGTTGACTTATTTTGGTTAATTGGAAAGGAAAAATAAAAAGATGAATTTTTACTCCCCTTGTATCCTTAAAAGGATTTTCATTTTCTCAACATTTGTTTGTTTGAGGGTGACTCAGGACAGAACTGAGCAACATAGGACATTGGAGAATATGTTTTATTTGGAAGTGACTCACGAAAGTGAGAAGAGAATGGGATGGCCTGACTAACCAAATCAATAAACCCATCCAATTCTCTAGTGTTGTTTGTAATAATAGTTAAAAAATCAATGTGAAAGTATTTTTCAGTTTTTTTAGGTGTTTGTATTTGTTTTCTTGCGAATTCATTAACATTATAAAATAGTTATTACCACTGGGATTGTCACTAGAGTTGAGTCCTTCTATTAGTCATCTTTTATGATGCATACAAAATGCATCTTCAGTTTTATTAACCAATAATGTTTCATTAAGACAACTTCTGCTAGTATTAGCTGGTCTTTATAGGCCCATGTTGACAATGGCTAACAGACTTAGTTTTACAATATTGATGTTCTTTGTATAATTTAAATGAAGAGTTATTGATCTGTTGTTATTAACCCAAGTTAATATTATTTAGACTATTGTTATTTAGACTATTGTCATCATCTTTTTGTTTTATTATTGTTGTTTTTATTAAATTTTAACTAGCTTTTCTTTCATCTTATTTGTATTGCTTTCCATTGCAATGCTCTGCTTGTTTTTACATTGTACTAATAAAGAAGCCACCTCTGAGGAGAGGTTATTTATTTCTGCGCCATGCAGCCTACTTAACAGGCATAGAATGTAACAACAGCTTGATTGTTGCAATACCCAGTCACATGATTCTGTTGGACTGGTATATTCCATTTGAAAAGAAAAAGAGTAGAATAAAGTACAAAATTAATTCTAAAGACCAAATACTCATGATAGGTCAAAGAATGTATTGGCCAAAATATTGTGTTAGTAACAACAGATGCAGACAATAGTCTGAATAGTATTTGGAATAATTTCTTTTATAAATCAATCTTTATTATTATGGGATGAAGTATTGTAACACATCACTTTTTATTAAATTTGACTAATTTTTACCTTCATTCTAATTTTAGTTATTTTTATACAACTTATTAATTCGGGCCACTGTTTCCATTGCAACGAATAACAGCGCAATCGGAAATTTACGCCTAGCTGCATTTACCAATTGGCTACAAAGACTTCATGGATTAGCAAAAGCTGATTTATACTTATAAACTCACTCCCTACAACCGACTCTCTGTGCCATATTTATGTTGTTTTACATATGAGACCTAGTAGACTTTTTTATAAATAAATCTTTATTATTATTGGATGAAGTATTGCAACACCACTTTTTATTAAATATGACTAGCTTTTTACCTTCATCCTAATTTCAGTTGTTTTTATACAACCTATTAATTCAGGCCACTGTTTCAAAATTGAAGGATGTGGTTGTTGAATACTGTATGCTGGTATATAAGACGGATGTTTAATTTTTAAAAAAAAAACTATGCAAATATTACACTCCAATTTGCTGGTATTATGGCTAGGGGGCTGTTTACCAAAATTCGATATGGACAGTTATGGGGCTTGGATGAGTTGCAGTGAGCGGTAGTCCTCCAAATGCTCTTGTAAACCATTTGTTATAGTCCAGCATGTATGCTATGTGTTGTACAATGGGTTTTTCACTTTTGTTTTTCCCTTACCTTCTTTTTTTTTCACTCCCATCCTTCCTTTCCTTCGTTTTTTTTTACATTTCTTGTGGGTTCTTGATAAAAAATCCTCTGGTTGCTTTTACTTTCTTTGCTCTTTGCCAACAAGCAGAGTATACTACCAGGCAAAAGAAATATGTAAATTCTATGTTGTCCCAGTTTAACTATTCAGGCTTTGCTTGGTCCATTTCTACAGGAAGTAATCTGATACCTTGCCAAGGTTATTATTAAAATGAACTCTCTCTTTTGTTGCTTTTAGCTGAATATTTTAGAGCTTTCTTCATCCTGCATACATACAGTTTGTGTTATTCAGAGGAAACCGCTTATTTTGATCATTTGGGGGACAAAGTCCTTAAGGTAACAATAACTGGCTAGGATTGATAACATTTAGAAAATGAACCGTTATTATTAATATTGGATGAAGTAATTGTAACACATCATTTTGACTAAATTTGACTAGTTTTTATCTTCATCTTATTTCAGTTGTTTTTAGATATAACTTTTAATTCGGGTCATTGTTTCTATGGCACCGAATAACAGCGCGGTCGATAATAAAGAATAAGCCTTCAGTGAGAATCAAACTCACACCCTCATTGCCAGAGAGAGTCTAGTTTACACCTAGCTGCTTTTACCAATTGGCCACAAAGACTTCATGGATTAACAGAAGCTTTTAAACCATCTATTAATAATAAAGATTGATTTATTAAGATTACTAGTTCTCATACGTGAAAACAACAGAAACGTGTGGCACTGAGTTGGATGTAAGGTGTGAATTTAAAAGTGTGAATCAGTTTTTGTTAAGCCATGATGTTTTCGTGGCCGATTAGTAAAAGTAAAAACTAGACTCACTCTGGCAATGAGAGTGTGAGTTTGATTTTCACCGAATGCTTATTCTTTATTATCTGACCGTGCTGTTATTCGATGCCATAGAAACAACTGCCCAAATTGAAAGTTGTATACAAAAACAACTGTAAAAAGATGAAGGTAAAAACTATTCAAATTTAGTTAAAATGATTTAGAAAATGATTTACATTCATTGTTATAAATTCATTATGTTATTAAATTCACTGTTATAATCAAGTGATAATAAACGGCTTCCTCTGTATTTAAGATTCTAACATTAATTTATTCACTAAGCAGATTTATGTAAATGAAATCTGACTTCCTGATTACCAGTCTTCTCCCCTGACAATTGCAAGAGCAAGATCGAATAACAAGCCTCACTGATCAAGCAATGAGTATTTTTAGATCTTGAATTATACAAACACAAGTTTGGTGTACTAATGTTGAACAGTTTGACTACTCATCAATTAAATAACAAATGTTTAATTAGATTCAAATAAATAATAGTTAATTAGTTTAACATATTATTATCTTTCTATTATTTTAAATCCATCCTCAACTTTTAGCTGTAATCTGACCCAAATGTTACCAACTCTATGTGGTCCTAACAGTGTTTCTTTTTACTTTTTGCATTCCAGTGTGCAAGTGGAAAGTCTGCTAATTGGCACACACTTTGGAAGTGGAATGTCAGAATTTGATTGAATTATTGTTGAAGTTTTGGACTAATTGTAATTAAATTAATCTTTGTGTGCATTGCAATTAAAATTGGGTCATTAAATTCAATTTATTTCCAGAGTCTAGTACATAGTGATAATAAAATGAATGTCTAATTATTTCCAGTTGATGAATGCTGAATTAATTCACAACAAATACTTGTTACATGTGTATATATAAAACCAGAAGAGTTAACAAGTGTTGTTTCACTTAAGACAAAATCAGATGAAGAAATATTGAATGACCTACTTTTGAGTATATATATATTATTATCTATGAATTAATTGGATGAGTATTTTCATTGTTATTGTTTTTGACACACTGTTTTGGCTGATGTGTTCTTTGACCTTCATCAGTATTGTTGGAAACTCTGAGATGAAGTTTTGTCATTATTTTTTGAATTATTTAGAATAATATCCTCATCTTTGTTTTTATTTTATCATAACCGGTTTACTCTGCTACTTGAAAGTAGAACATTCCAATGAAATCTTTTGTAAGCCAAAATGGCATGAAAATGCAATTACCATTGATTTATATGGGAAATATTTTTGAGCGTTCCCAGATCCAAAAGAATAACCTTGTGTGAGATTTTTGCTATGATTGACAGTGCTAAAATGATTGCAGTAACTGACTGGCATTTTAGAAATTCTAAAGCACCAATTCTATTTTGTAATAATATTAAAAAGAATGTAAGCAGTTGCTGCCAATATATACATAATGTCTACATGTGTGCCTAAGATAGAATATACAAGAAATAGAAATGTACACATTGATTACCTGAATGTACTCACCCTTGATTATAATGTACACCAGAAACTTTCTTTTGATTTTCAAGCTCTTTGTAATCTCTGTGTATTATATTCAATACAACTTTTTGGTTTTAAGTGCAAAATGCTGTACAACATTATTAAGAACAAATATTGGGATGAACAAAGATTAATAAGTAGTTACATAATAATAACATGGAAGTAATGATGTTGATAATAGGTGACAATCATTTATTTCATATGAGTGCACAAATCTGCACACTTAGTGCTGGTGTTTTGAACACAGTGTAGCTGTTTAAACTAGTTGATGTTAAGAGCACAAATTCAGTTCAGGTACATGAGACAAATTTCAATTCAATGTTTTAGGTTTATTATACTGCAACAAGATGAGCAATTTACACATCAACTGAAATATTGTTGAGTGTCTGTAAACAGAATAAACCAAAAAGACAGTTTAACTATTCATAAAAAAAAGCAAATTTTCAGATTTAAAGCCATTTTATAATGTTATAATATAGTATTGTAAATATCTAATATTGTAAACAGGATGATTTTTAAAAGGTAGTAAAAATATCTATTATGATATTTTGCTTGTTCCTACCTGTGTTTGAATGTTACACTTTCAGTAATAACATAAAAGAAAGGTTAGGTAGTTTAATTAGAGAGTAGGAAGAGAGAGAGGAGAAAATCAAATTAGCTTAAGAACGAGGACAGAAAAGAAAGTTAGGTAATTTAATAAGAGGACAGGAAGAGAGAAGGCAGAATAGAAAGTTAGGTAATTTATGAGAGTGTAGGAAGGGAGAGAGGAGAGAAGAAAGTTAGTTAGTTTCCTGAGGGGTAGGAAGATTTTTGCATATAAAACTAATATATGATTTTTTTCTATAGTTTTGAGAAGGGTCATTAATATTGAAATGGTTCTTCGGACGATTGAACTCCTTCTTGTTATTTGTGTTGTAAACACAACGTTTCGACCAATCCATTCTTCAGCCTTCTTCAGGTGTAAAATCCGAGTGTGATGGATTAAACAGAAATTATGTTTAACCCATCACACTCGGATTTTACACCTGAAGAAGGCTGAAGAATGGATTGGTCGAAACGTTGTGTTTACAACACAAATAACAAGAAGGAGTTCAATCGTCCGAAGAACCATTTCATTAATATATGATTCTATTGGAAGGGGTAAAGGAGAATATGAGAAGATCCAAGCAATGATATGAGAAGAGCAGAGGCATGAGATACTGGGTAATCTTTATTGTCAACATCCATGGAATTTCCACGAGTTCAGATAGTAAAAAGTTTAATGCTTTATGGTGTTTCTATGTATACTGTACACTCATAAATATTTACTTTTCATTTGTAAAGTTTTACATTGCTGATCTATGAACTCCAAATAAGATTTTCACAAAATTAAAAAAATTGAAAATGATCACTCCTTTGGATTTATATTATAATATAAAGTAAGCAATCTAAGATTTTCTGAGGACATCGTCCTCTTTGCCGAGAACCATCATCAACACCAGATAATGTTAGACGAACTGAATGAAGAAAGCAAAAATGTAGATCTTCATATGAACTTTAGTAAAACCAGTGTCATGTGCAACAAATATGTTGATGACAAAGACATCATGATCAAAATAAAAAACGTTGACCACTACATCTACCTGGGACAACGAATTTCCATGAAATCCTCAAAAGAAGAAAAAATCAAATGAAGAATCACCCTAGGTTGGCAGGCTTTTGGTAGAGCAAGCTCAACACTCAAGAACAAAAAGATCCCATTAGTTTTGAAAAGAAGGGTCTGCAACCAGATAGTCTCGATAGTCACCTATGGAGCTGAAACATGGAAACTAACAAAAAGATTGGCTCTCAAATTCAGAACCATGTAACGTGCCAAAGAGAGGATCACATGGAGAGATCACAAGTATATTAGAAAAACAAAACAAGTCAGAGATATCATAGAATTCATTAAAAAACTCAAATGGCAATGGGCAGGACATGTTGCAAGAATATTAGACAACTGCTGGGCATCTACTCACAACATGGATCCCCAAAGGTCATTTGCAGAATTGCGGCTGGTAGAAAATAAGATGGTGTGACGATTTAGACAGGTTCCGGATATATTGGGTTGGCGACACTCATGATAGAGAGATCTGGTGAATCTTGGGGAAGGTCTAAGTCCAACGACAGACATTAAAAGGCCAAAGATGATGATGAAGTAAAAAAAAAACATTTGAGAGAAAAGGAAAATGAAATATTGAAATGGCTCTAGGCTAGATTTCACCCATTAACTGTGGCAGGTTGTTAAGAATAATAATTATCTGTTGCAAGATAAAAGTCCTTGTCCATTGCAAGATAAAAGCCCTGACTTACAGACAGAACTGAGTTGCCATAAATCACAAAACAGAAAATTTATTGAGTTAGCCATAGAACTATTAATGACGGAAATTCCCGTCATCCGCAGTTAATGGGTTAAGATGGAAAAATAGTTCTGGATAAAACAATTGGTTGGAAAGAAACTTTTTAACATCAAAGGTAAACGATAAAATTCAATAAACCCGTACTGAGAATGTCACTGAAACATAACACTTTAATGAGGAAAATGCAAAGCAAATTATTTGAATAATAAACCATTTTCTTAAACATTAACTCTTATGAATCCTTTCAAAACAAATTAAGCCAAAAATGCGAGTACACCCAAATTAATTATATGTATTGTTTTTCCATGCTTAGAATAACTATTTTTTCGTTTTTCCTCTTTTATTATTTTTATTACTAATAATTATAATATTATTATCATGATTCAAGGGTGCAGTCTTTAGTGGAATTGAAAAAGCTTGTATCAAGTAACACAAAAGAAAATGAAAGAAATTCCTGTCTTAGATTTTTTTTGGAAGAATACAAATTAGGAAAGAAATTGTGGACTCATGTCAGTGGGGAATTTCTGGTTATTTATGATCATTAAAAGTTTGAAAATATCTATAATTGATCCAATGTTACATTCTGCTGCTAAGGAAGGAAACTTGGAATATATTTGTGTAACTCTCCCCACTCTGAAAACATAGAAGGTTAAAAGAAAAAAAAGGACAGCCAGACAAATGGTAAATAAATACTAAATATAGGAAAGTGAGGGTATATATGTGTGGGTGTGTACATATATAGTTTCTTGCATACAGGTAACTGAAGTCACCTCCTAGTTGTCTACCTGCACCAGCTGGAACCTGTATGCTATTTATGTGATAATTTATAATAGGTATCTGTGTGTGTATGAATATATATATATATATATATATATATATAGAGAGAGAGAGAGAGAGAGAGGTGTGTGGGTATATTTATACATATAGAGAGGTGTGTATATATATATATATCTGAGAGAGAGATGCGGAACATGGAAATTAACAAAACAAGCTGAATAGCACAGAGAGCCATGGAAAGAGTAATGCTAGGAATAACTCTATAAGAGATAGAAAAAGATCAACATGGATCAGAGGGAGGACTAGAGTGAAAGATATTATACAAATATATAAGCAGCAAAAATGGAGATGGGCTGGTCACCTAACAAGAAGCGATGACAATAGATGGGGAAAAGGCTAACCGATTGGTGCCTATGGGACAGTAAACGCAGTTGGAAAAGACCAGACACACAATGCAGGGGCGAGATAGAAAAGTTTGCCGGTAAGATATGGCAGAGGTTAGCACAATCTAGCTTGTCATGGAATTAGATGGGAAAGGCTTTTGTCCAGCAGTGGACTTATAACGGCTGATGCTGATGACATATATAGAGAGGTGTGTATATGTGTGTCTCTCTCTCTCTCTCTCTCTCTAGAGAGAGAGAGAGAGAGAGAGAGAGAGAGAAGTGTGTGTGTATATATACGCACACATATAAAGCTGTGTGTCTATTTAGGTACACTTTAAGAGAAGCTCTATAGTTAATTACTTTTAGTTACGTTTAAGTAATAAAGTTACTGAATTATAAATTATTTAGACATTAATTCTACATTTCAGCATATCAAATGTTCATTATAAAACAATAAATAATTATACTTATATAAATAATTATAGTTACATGGTATAACCCTTTTCCTACTTCCTTTGAACAAGTTTTTAAAAATTACTGGTAAAACATGAAATGTTAGGGAAAATTACCCATTAACTGCAGTAGATGGCAAAGAGCAATAGTTATCCATTGCAAAGTTAAATTCCTTGTCCATTGCAAGTTATCCACTGCAACATAAAAGCCCTGACTCACAGAGAGAACTGAGTTGCCATCGATCCAATAAAACAGAAATTTTATTGAGATAACCATAGAACTCCAATAACGGAAATTTCCGTCATCCGCAGTTAATGGGTTAATTATTGATCTCTATTCACTGACCGTATCATCAGCACTGATTACATTGTACCCAACATATTTCTGTTTTTTTTCTCTTCTCTGGGCAGGTAGCCATGATTCACTGATGACTGAATTCAGAGGTGTGGTTGAAATAATATGTTGAGTTCACATTACTGATCAGCCAATCAGAAAATAGTATTTACACTCAAGCCAAAAATGGTTCTACTGTGCAGTCATATTGTCTTACAAGTATTTTTCAGTTTAAAAAAAAAACCCGGCCAACCCATGGCTATAATCATCAAAAGGAAATCTCCCTTTATGAGTCATTTGTTTTGTTTCCAATTGGCTGATTGTGGAACCAAATATCCTGGTAAATATGACATTTTATTCATGACTGGGAGGCATGGGTACAAGACAGGACTGAAGGTCATGGCCTATGAGAGGTGGTGCAGCCAATGCATCGTATCAGGTCCCAGAGGGCAAAGGGGGGCTGGAGAGTTTCTGAGAGCTGAGTATTGAATCTTTTAAGTCCATTAGTAAAATAGGTTAACTATCGTTTACTGGCTAGCAAATATAGTAAGGTGTGCTAAAAGGATTATATTAGATAAAAACAGGATGTCTAAGGGACAGGGATTTTGTGAGATGTGTACACCTTTGCACTGCCTTATAAAATTCCTCTCAGAGGCCCTGCTAAAGGGTGACAGATCTAAAGATCTTTAGAAAGTAGTGGGCTTTTGAGGCTCCTTACTACAGCTAAAGTTAGGAGACTTTCATTACCTCAATCAAATATTTTAAAACTAACTTTTGAGTTTTCTTGTGTTAAAATAATCAGATTTACATATCTATAGACTGGTAATTCATAGATTATACAGGAAAATTCCTGTTTGCAACCATCCTGAAAAAAACCCCCCATCCCATGAGATGTTTCAATCTTCACAACCTTTTTAACTCTATAAAAGAAGTGTAAATCTTATAAGTCTTTCAAGCTTTTATCAAAGATTGATTCTGGTACTTTGCCTCATAGTCAGAAGTAGTCCGAATTCATTTAATTGGTAAGTGTTTGGTAAGATTGCAATAGTGTAGTCAACTGTGATTTTCTACCAGTCAATGTTGCAATTATGTTGTTCCATCATGATAATACACAGTCGCATACAGCAAAGATCACATCTGAAAAGATTGAAGACCTTGCCTAGAAAAGAACTTCACACCCTCCTTATTCTCCAGACCTTGCTCCATCTGATTACCACATACTCTAGAGTTTTCATAGCCATCTTGATGGACTATTTCTCAAAACACATGATGAGGTGGAAACTAGCCTATTTGCATTCTTTTCCTCCAAACTAGGAGACTTTTACAAAATTATAATAGACGGCTGTCTCTGTAGTAACTTTGATGGAACTGTTAAACATTCTTAAAAGATAAAAGACTTTAAAGAATGAAAAAGAATCCTACAAGAAAATATGAAAAATAGCCAATGAAATCAAAGCTCTGTTTACAGTTGTTTTTAATTCCCCAAGCTGAAAATTTTAGAGAAAAAAAAATCAATTCTGAGAATTCAAGCTGAAGTACATCAAAGGATTGTGGAAGAAAAGAGTTGGTATCTTTTGAAGGTTGTCACCTTTTCTTATTAATATTTTTATTTCCCACTTTTATCATTTTCATATATGCGTGATTAAAATATTCTTTCCTTCTCTCATCTTAAAGGTTAGATCCCCAAGGCTGAATTTGATTTTAATTGACTGATGAAAGATCATTTTCTGGAAATTCTTTTACAAAATTTGGTTGTGATTTTAGTAAGATTTATGAAGATTACTTTGTAGTTGTTGGTCTTAGTTTTGGGTCTCTGATATTTTCTCTTTAGTTGCTGTCCTCTGATTTATTTTTACCTGGTTTTAATTTACTACTTGTCAAATAGTGCCCCAACATTGGAATTCTTCTGATTGATGCATTTCTAAATTAAAATCGCTGTTCATTATGACATTACACAGTTCGCTGCGGTTTCCCTTTCTCATCTCTTTTTTTCTGTTGTTCTGGTTGTTAATCTATTGTATTTATTTATTCATTAATTTGTTTATATTTGTTTGGTTTTAATTATTTTTCACAAACAGTTGTTTTTCTTTTTGTTTAAATCTTTATAAAGCTTGGGATTTCTTAATCATCCTTTAAATAACACAAATCAAAGATCTGCAGGAAGAGAAAATTTCCTTTGAAGTTATTGTCGCTCGTAACAAGGCTTTTAAAGTAGATTAGGTAATGAGCATGGTTCAAGGAGATGTCCTCAAATAGAAACAAACTAATGGTGCTGCAGATTTGTCTTTCAGTTACTGAGTTTTAACCAGAGGAAGCAAATTAAACACTGAATTTAACAGTGTTTTATTGCATTTCTCTCCTAACATGGAAATATCTACAGTAATTTTAATTAGATTAAAAGTTTGAGGAATTTAAATTCCAAACAAAACCAGCTTGATATTAAGCTTCTATATTTAAAGAAAGAAGTATCACTGTCATCCATCAACTTCCTTGAACGAATGTATCAGTTCATCCCATAAGTAATATCTGAATTTTGGGTCAGAAAAAACATATATCAGAAATTCATATTTAACTAGAATTTATTCATTAACAAAAGTTCCATCATTATCAATAACCTCCTACCAATGATTCACACGCTTCATGATACCATGGAGGAAAAGAATGTAGAGAAGCTAATTTCCACCTCTTCATGTGTTTTAAGAACTAGTCCATCAAGATGGCTATGAAAACTCCAGAATATATGGTATCAGAAGGAGCAAGATCTGGAGAATAAGGAGGGTGTGGAAATTTTTCCCTAGCCAAGGTCTTCAATCTTTTCAGATGTGATCTTTGCTGTATGCAGCTGTGCATTATAATGATGAAACACCACACCTTTTGCGATTGATCAAAATGGGTTTCTTTTCTTTCAAAACAGTACTTAAATGCTCTAACTGCTGACAGCAGATGTCTGTTATAATTGTAACATTGACTGGTAGCAACTCAGTTGACTACACTAATGCAATCTTACCAAACACTTTCTGAAACTTTCCTTGGATGAAGGTTTGCACACTATGCACGCACACACCTACAAAAACAGATGTACCTACTAATCAATAGTTTGTAATTCCATTAGACCTCTGTCTTTATTACTACCATTTTATTAATATGCTTCAGCTCAGCTGATATTTTTGATTGACTGTCTTCAGCTGCCATAAAGAATATGTTTTTCTACATTGGTTAATACTCTTATCCTACTTACTAAGTTACTCTATTTATGGGATTTGGGAAGAAGATTATATCTACTCCTTAATTCCCCAGGCACTAACAATGACATCTTATCAATTTTTATTGCAACATTTCAACAAGGCGTTTAACCCTCAATATAGTGGCTAAGACTCTTGTCAGATAAGTTTCCATATTTATGGGACGAGGACGGCTTGTGACTTACTAATTCTCATTGACATACATTGAATGAATTAGGAATGGGTTCATTTTGACTTCAGCTACCAAATTACATCATGGATTATCTATCATGTGCCTTTTGGATTTATTACCTGCCATTGTGAGGTTTATTACTTTCTATTTAGAAAATTAACTACTATCATCACTGTTTTCTCTCAGGTTTTTTTGTACTTCACTGTTACTTTCTGTTTAAATGTTAAACAGATTTGGGGATATGTTTGCTTCAAGGATTGTAAACTAATTATGTGTGTGTGCATGTATATATATATATATATAT
>VCCN01000741.1:4008732-4020060 GCA_006491835.1 Architeuthis dux | reverse complement strand
TCACATTGCTATATGGAAGAATTGCCAAACTAGTAAATTAATCCTCCCTCCCCCTGCCCAGAATCCATAATGACCCCTGCAATCTCAAGGATTGAAAACAGATTTTGTGCTTGTTCAAATACTTATGAGCAATACTTTTTTATCAGTGATAATTTATACATAAAAATGCATTTAGAATCATAAAACATAACTAAATGCATCCCTTGTTGTGGTTTTGGGGCTGTGTTCAAATACTTATAACAGGTACTGTATATATATAGTTGCACTTCAGCTTAAAACTTCATTTTTTGGATTATTACTGACAACCATAATTCATCCCTGTCTTTTAACTGGACAACCCAAGCCTTCAGAATTTGATTTTCTATCCTTAATACCAGCACATTAGATGGTGTGTATTATCTGGGTTTTTTCTTTTTCTCAAAGAGCATCTTATTGACTTGCAAAGCAAATACAATGATTTTATTGACACTCACATTTGTGGTTCCAATTTGGTAACTTGAGGTATGCATTGCCTAAAGTATCAGAGTAGGTTCTTTAGCAGGGAATGACAAACCTTTGGTTTCTTTAGGCTTTTTGTTATTGTTTTCTAAATATACAGTTAATTTTTTCTTTTCAAGTGCAAGAGAAAATCTGATGTTATGCACAACCATAAATATGCCTTAATGAAAAAAATGCTATATTGCATTCGAAAAAATACAGTATATTTCATAGCAAAAAGTAGTAGTGTTTGGAGTTAAACTCAGAAAGATGCACCGACAAATATCAATTATACAATAACATCTGCTAAAATACCTTATTACAAATGATTGAAGCCATTTATGAATCGCCTTGAGGTTTTACTTCATGCTGTTGGAAACTTGAGAAAGAGGGAATTGTTTCTAAAATTTGTTCTGAGAAAATGACAAAAACTCATTTAGATAGTTTGTTCCAGTAATACGGAACAACATTTTGCAAATTAATCCGTCTATCAATAAATGTTTTGCCTCTGCTGAAAATTAATTTCAGGAAATTCCATGTCTCCGCTCATTAAAAATAATTGAACTTAAATATAACTGAATATGTTTTGTAGGGTGATACATAATTATCTCATCTCAAATTCATCTCCACATCTGGACAGAATTTAAGAATGATACCTTCCATTGGTGTTTTTCAGTAAATACTTTTGCATCACTGTTTTTATAGTGGCTATTATCACAAATGAACAAAAAGGGGAAATATAAATGTAAAATGGGGTTACTTGGGCCACTTTTTTAATTTGTGACATTGTAATTTCACTTCTGTTATAAGAAATGTGAATATTTAGTAGTCTAAAGAACTAAGACAATTAGTGATTTACCAGAATATCAATGGTGGTAGTGATACTTTGTTGTGAATCCGGTGCTGGATATCCAACCAGATTAATATTCCGGTACATCACTAAAGACAATCCCTTCTTTCCAACAATGTAACTTCAATAATGAAAAGCCTCTTTTCTCAGTTGTATTTTTTTAAAAAAAACACCAGTGGTCCAAGTAACCACTGGTTGTGGTAACTTGAACCACTACAGACATTTCAATGATTTGCCAAAGATTGAACATCTATAAGGTTTTAAAAATATATTTTTGAACACCTATGAAATATATATATACCCTAATATAAACATATTAGCTCTAATGGAACGGCACTTTCAATTTTCATGTACAGCTCAGAACAAAACACATTATTTATATAACACTTGAAAAACTCAAGAATGGGTAATCAAATAATTTTATTTAGAAGAGATAAAATGCTGTGGGAAGTGATTTTTCAATATTTCACTTATTGACACACACCTTAAGAACTCCAGAATTACGAATTCAATTGTCTCTGAAAAGAACAAAATGTTATGCTGTATAAATCAATAAGAAGTTAATAAACTATTCAAAAACATATGCACCTCTGCAAGGCATAGGTGTGTTTGGCAAAAGTTGCACTATATCTACAAAGTCACAGTTGTCTATGTCTTCTTTATTGGGCCATTTATATTGTTTACAATCTTGTGAATACTCAGGTCACATAAAAGAAATTTCTAAAACTGCATTTGAAATTACTTTAGTTATTTGGCCAACAAAATAGCGATCAACATTTTTTTTCACTTTTTGAAGAGGTAGCAATGTTATATTTTATCACCACCCAGTTAGTTTGTTTGTGGTGGTTTTTTGATACTGGTAAAAATGAGTTCTGGACCAAGTAAAATGGTTACTACAATTCTCTAAAAAAAAATTGGCAAAGCAATACATTTCTTGGCATTTTGGTCAAACATTACATTAGAACTATGTTTTATTAACAGATCTATAGAGTTCATGCATAACAATACATCTTGTAGTATTATTGGTCATAACACGCATTTGGACAATTCAGCATTTCGAATTTAAAAAAAAAATGCCAGTTTTCAGAGTTGTATTAGAAAATGCTTTAATAAGCTCATGCTACCTAAAATCTTACTGGCCCAAGTTGCCTGGGCAGTTCAAGTAACCCCATTTTATGGTACAAGAGTGAACTGTGTCTGTTTTACCTTGTTAAGAAAATGTATAGTTCTTAACAGTTTGTTTGGCCTCGGAAGATTAATTCTTCAAGAATTATTTCTTAGAAATTGAATATTTTGGGTCACCATTGTAATGAAGAGTTGTTTGTTTGGAGAGAAATTTATATTCAATCTAAAATGTTCATCTGACTCTAGAAATACTAATGTAATGTTTGTAAAGTTCTTTGAAATGTATGTATATATTTTTAGTATTGTGTTGATATAACCTTAGTGAAGTATAACAGTAGAATATGTGCAAGAGAAATACAAGCAAGACAGATATTTTTCCATGAAAAATATAACCATTCAATTACGAACAAAAGACTAATCAGTATTAGAAATTACATGAATATTTGGTTACAAATTACAAAACAAAAGTAATACAACATATCTTAAGCAAATACAAAAGTGAATGAACTAGAGTAATAAAGCATGCTGAAAGAAGATAGATTAGAATTGTGCACAAAATAGAAATTTGCTTTGAAGCAAGGTTAAAAGTATATGTAATGTCTATAGAATACAGATGGACCACACCTCATGAAAACTCATGAAAGGTATGCATTAGTATTGTCTGATCTCTTGAATTTATAGAAAATTAGCAGACGTTTAAACTAGTCTATTATTTGTCTGTAAAATGGATTTCAGCCAGAAGGGTTTTGAATTTGTGTTTCTTTTTTTATTTTAATTTGTTTTGATTGTGCTTATTTTAAACTCTATCTAGTTCTAACTTTAGTGTGAATTTTATAATTTAACATGTAATGGAAATTTTATAAAATCTTATTTTTAGTTAATTTGGACACAGTAAAAAAAGTTCTATACAAGTAAAAACTACTGTTATAGTAAAGAATTGTAATCTGTCATCATTTTTACATTATTATTGGTGTGACATTAAGATTGACACTTCTATTGGCTCTTAAATAAGTTAGGATGGGGGAAATAGGTAGGAAAGGTCATAAATGCAAGATATGTTTGATAGCCACCGATGATGGCAATGAGAACAATGCAAATAGATCTTATGAGTGGAAAATAGACAGGAAATCATTCTGCAATCTTTATGACTTCCTCCTGGGATTCTGATGAAAAATCTTTAGAAAATGTCATCACTTCCTGTAAACCCCTATACAAGGAATGCAGTTTCCAGTTTCATTAGACAAATCTGTTGAACTTCTAAAACTGGTCATGTGTCTCTGTGTGTATTCAGACACCCCAAGGTCCAACTCCCAATGAGCTGCTCAGTACCTGACTCTGTGACGTATTGGCTTGGAGAGAGACATATGAGCATTAAATCCACCGACTATTTTATGTGCCCTTTGAATTTCAGTTCAACCAACTTCTACAGGGGTGGATCCAGGGTTTTGAGAAGGGCAGGGTCCAATTTAAAAAATCTTTTTTTTTACTACATCTGTCTAATTAGACAATGAATATAAATTTTTATTTTTAAAGTTAATTTATGATTACTTGGAATTATTTGTTTTTTATTTTATTTATAGACTATCTTTATTTAGATAATTAAAAAAATATCTTTATTTAGATATATAAAAAAAGATTTCAATTGTGCTTTGCCCGGGCAGGGGTGGGAAGTCTGGACCACCTGGGTCTCTCCTGTTCTATTTTGATATGCTCTCCACAAAAGCCTTGCAAAGAACTGAATCCTGATTTTTCCCAATACACTTTGGTGACAGACCCTTTCATGCCAATATTCCAGCTGAAGTAAATATTTGTTCTTGTTAAGTTTCTCGTCATATTCTGCTTTGTCCCTAAAACACTAGACAACCAACAGGACTGGGAAATTGTGATCTGATGTACCATACAACCCCCACTAGGACAAACTCCCTTGGTCAAAATACAAAGTAGGACAAAAACCCCTTGCTAAAATTAAAACATGAAAAAGATTTAAGTATTTGGTAACAGCATTACTTTTTTTGCATTCGTTATTATTCTTATTTAAGGAGAAGTGTTTACCTGGCCTCAAATTTTAATCACACATTTTTAAAGTTAACATTTTTTTGGAAGCTTAAAAAAAATGTTAAGCGTTAAAAATGTGTAATTAGAATTTGAAGCCAGGTAAACACTTCTCCTTTTGCAAAGTCAGGAAACAAATGTGATAATCGATCAGGATTTTTATCCTCTGAATTATTAAAAATAATTTTTTCCATGTGCGAAGAATTTTGTTCTGTAAAACAGTGAGCTATAAATTTATAATGCAAGTGTTACTGTGTGCTACAGTACAATACTTATAATGCCTTCCTTATTGCAGACTAGCAGAAATATCCGACCTTGCCCAAGTTTCTAAATATCTAAAATGAATACAATCACATGAATTCACTATATTTTGTATCAATTGCTTTAAAAAGATGCTGACAATCTTCATTTGGTCTGGGGATGTTGATTCTATAAGAATTGTTGTTTCTAAGCAATCGAGAGAATAGTTCTATTTTACCTTCATAAAAATTCGCAATAAACATAAATTAACAAATATAGAATCTAAAATGAAATTTTATTACAAATTTTTATTTTTATTTTCTTAGAAAAATCCTTTTTTTTTTTCAAAATATTGTACTAATTTACATAGTTACTGTATGTGAATTCTTTTTAATCAAGAACTTTTTTTTTATGTCAATTGCATCATTTATCCCTATTCATGCCTTTCCCAAGGACATTAGTATGAAGTGAATGCTGCTGGCACCTCTACTGATAATTTTTAGAAATAAATAAATCTTTACATATACACCTATAATTGGGGTGCTCCTCGTTTGCAGTTTGGCCAGAAATAGCAATTTTGACTCCAAATTGACCTGTGGCGACATCTCAGAGGTCAGCACCACCTATTCCATATTCATCCTCGAGTCAAGTTATCCTTCTAGACTAATTTTCAGGCCTCAGGGTACAGCCACTAGCTGCATATAAGCAAACAATTGTCAGCTTTATGAATGTAATATCTTACATCTCAGAGAATTGTTCATAAACTGCAAATAATAAGAATAAACATGATTTAAAAATTCTGTATATCATTTAGAAATCATACTTTTACTTTCACTTTCCAAATCTATTTAAGGCTTCACACGATTTAATTTGGAATACATGATTAAAAATGTAACATTTTGTGAACTTTTGATAATTCAAATATGTTGTGGATCTATTCACTAGCATTATCACATAATTATATACTTTTCACAGACTTAAAGATTATTTTAATTGATGCGGTTTTATACGTATACATATAACTTCATTTTAAAGAATATACTTCTTTCTACAGCCTAAGTAAAACCAAATGTAGCCATGTATACCTAGTGAACCAGGGCTGAATATTTTTTTTGTTTCTTCCTTGTACTGTAGTAAATCTCAAATTTAAAAATTTTTTTTGATGGTTTTGCCTTTATCTTATAAAAATTGTAAATCATAGAACATGTCTTTACGGTTGTGACCCCTACTGGCGTTTCTGATGTCTTAATTCAAAGTAGCAGCCAGCAGAGATGTATCTTTTATGACCCTTTTTTCCTTTTGATGTTTGTTATCTGTATACTTTTTCTTTCCTCTCTCTCTCTCTCTCCCTTTGTACCTGTACCTCTCCAATACTGTAATCCTCACCCGCTATTTGGGGGTGGGACCGGGGAGATCAAAGAAAATCTAATTAGTTGATTGCCCGGAAGCTTAAACTTTAAGTGCGTTCTTAAAATTAAGAACTAATGATGTTTTCAACTACAAATCCTAAAAGCAGTAAAGCTAAAGTGAGCCGTAGGGGGTAGAGCAACCTTCCTTGATAACCCCTTTAATAGGGCTTATCTCTACATCTCTAATCCTCCCAATATGCAACCAAATTTATGGCAATAATGGTAGCAGAAATAATAGAGCAAGTATGATTACAAGATCAGTTCGAGTGTAATGACCCTGATGGTGACAGTGTAAGAGTAATGAAAGAACAATAACTGATAATTTCTTAGTTATAACTAAGAAATTAGTAACCTAGCTTTGATCACTGTTTTTTTCCTTTTATCTATCATTAGTTAATTGCAGTAAACAAACACCTTATTTATCTTTTTATTGATGCTTTCCTTTAGAGCAGTTATAGAAAAAGATGTGGAATCATAAAAATCTTTGTACTGAAAGAACGGACAAAGATTGTAACTCTAAATTTAACAGTTTTAATGGTTGCAGTCTATCAGCAAAAGAAATATCACATAAACAAAGTCTCTCTCCATCTTACATACATTTCATATTATTGTTGGGAAGGCTGAGCCAAGAAAAGAGCATAAATACATCCCATTAGAAAACTGAGAACATATGGTCATATATTTAGTCGGTCATTTAACTAACCTTGAGTTTTTCTGATGACCAATCAGAAGTGAGTCTTAATATTTAATTAAGATGTGGCATATATTCTATGAATCACTTGTTTTCTCTCCTTTATATTCAAGTGGCCTGTAACTTGGCTGAGATAATTGCAAATTTCCCGCTGGTAACAGTGGTCAATTTTAGAGTCCTGATAAAAACCAGGATTTCAAATGCTGATCTTCAAGATAAGAAGGCAGGCAGACTCTCTCTATTTGGAAGATTGGCTCAACATAATATTTCTAATTTCATATTTCCCCTTGTGCTTGTCTATGTTAAATATATTAAATATGTGTATGTATAAATTGAAGGATCTTTTTTTTACCCAAAAGTACATATGACAGTTGACTGGCCAGTCTTTACCAAATCTGTCATTTTTTGCTTTATACATTATTGATATTTTACATTTGTCTTGAGAAAGACAACATTTATAACACTAACATTGTCTTTTTCTCCCCTTTGATGATGTAATCACTCTATCTACCATTTGGATGACACAGCTAGTGACATATTATCTACCACAGACTAAGTTTTAGTAAGACTCCCCCTGCCCTTGCCACTTGCCTGAACCATCATTTAATAGAATACAGTGACATTGTTATGTTAAATAACTTATATCATTTTACTATGTATAATGTACTAAATGTATCAAATATCATAAAGTTATAGGAATCAATTGCAGAATCAAAATACTCACATGTACACTCAATTAAACCATTTTTTTGCCCCATGAGCACCTCACTCCCACACTTAAACCTACTCAGCCTAATGATTAATTAACCACTGCCCAGAGAACATAATAAAGCTCAAGTGACATGCCTGACACAAACTACTATGGTTCAGCTCAACATTATCACTGATTCTTGAAACAAGTTGGCCAAATTTTAGCATCACATTTGAAAGTGAGTGTTAGAACTATAGTTAGAACTCTAGCTGCTTTCAAAGCCCTGAGTCAGATTATGCATAAGCTTATAAATAATTTTATCATAATTCTCTAAGAGTGCAATTGAGTTCAATTAACCTAAAAAGCACCTCACGGCCTAAATTGAGCAGAATAATTAATTTTCAGAGTGCGTGCCAGGTGAGTAATTTTAACACTCTTACATGTTTTGTTTTCCTTTCATCTTATTTAAAAGTTGTTACTGTGATCGATTTGAGACTAAAGCACCTAAAGTATTCTCCATTTTTTATTAACATAAAGAGTCCAAGTGTAATTGATTAATGAAAAAAAAAATATAAATGAATAAAGAAAGAAAGCTCTGATATTAATCTTGACTATTGTATTGAATTTATTTGCTCTAAGAGACCTTATGACTTCACAACCACGGATAACATTCTTGTGCAAATCTTTTTTATCAATCTTATATTCTAATAATAATAATATTGAAGTGATTTTGATGGCATGTTACAAGTTGACTTGGTCTCACACAGTGGTGTAGTGCTAAAAGAAGAAGTGAGGGAATGCAGGGCTGCCTGATCTAGTGAGCGTATCGATCCAGTGAACAAAGCAAGCCTCTACAGCTTTATACAATATATATAGCTACAATGTATCGTGAAAAGCTGTTTCACGGGTTCCCACAGCACTACACCACTGGTCTCACAATTTATTTTTCGAAATCATTGAAATATATAAACAATGTCAAGAGAAAATCACAAAGGTAAATAAATCCAACAAAACATAGGTTTTAGTAGATAATAACCACTTTGAATAACCAGTAGTTTTTATACAGGAATGATATACAGCTGTATGATATTAAAATAACATAAGGAGAATGTATGATAATAAGATAAAGTCATAGAATATAGTGACACTAGTGATAATATTAACTGGAAAATGAGCAATATTTTGTTTGGGGGATGGAAGAGAGCTTGAAACATCCTGATTTGACAGCCATTTTAAGTCAACTGATCAGGTTTTATTGAATGACATATTTTTTTAAAATTCAAATGGCTGTAAGTATTATTTTACTTTTGAACAATACCAAATTCATGGATATGCAATAAGGATAAGCTAGTTTATTTTCAGGTTAACATAGGATACAAATGCACACAAGATTCAGATTTATCATTCTAAGTGCTCGGACCAATTTGAATTGCTATAAATTCTAAACTGCTGACTTGAAATTAATCATTTTATACCATTCATTCTATTATTCAGTGTATTTGGAAGCTTGGAAGATACTGGAAAAATATATGCACAGATTATGTTGCTTTATTTTGGTTATTTTAATATTATAAAAAATGTTGGAGACTGGCTTTTGCTTCACTCCATTTAATGTTTTTGTGATGTTTAGCTAAGATAAGCTGGTGGAGATAATCAGTTATTTTTATATTGTGCATTATTATAATTCTTATAAAAATAATTCTCCATATGTTATACTTAAAAACATTGCTCAGCTACAAGTATTCGTGGTACAATTCTATTATATAAATAGAATTTTTCTCAGTAGTTTCATGTTTTTAAAATTGGGAGCACATGTATAAAACAGCCTTTTTTCTTTATGTAACTACATTAATTTGTTACTAAGTGGCTAACATTTTTAATGAGTTGTTAATTGGTGATTATTATTGTTGTGGCTGGTTTTTGTATAGCAGAAACTAAACATGAAATTTTAATTTCAGGAAAGTAATTTATACTCTACTGCTGAACACTTGATGGAATAAAAGTACTTTTTACAAAGATTTAATTCTGATTTGGATGAGTTATGTCACGTTTGACTGTTTTTCTTTTTTTGCTAAATTGTAGAATCCAATCACAAAAGAGCTTAACAAGGCCACTGGCAGCCATTTTGATGTGGACAATGGGTGCAAAGGGAAAAAAATTAAAATCAAGATCTAATTAGATAAGTTAAAAGCTTTACCAAATAAGCTGTTCATTATAAATAGATCATTTTGGACTGTTGTCCTCATCTTGATTGTTTTTGTACACAAGTTTTCGGCCATTGTACCCTACAGACAGCCTTCCCCAGGTTTATGTCTTGATTGAGAACATTGGTGAAATGTTTGTATGACAACCCCTTTTGATCTGCAGAGGTAGACTGTCCTTATTCTGCCAATGTTCATCAGGACATACACCTAGGGAAGGCTGTAGGGTACAACAGCTGAAACATTGTGTACAACAACAAAAAAAACAAGATGAGGACAATAATCCCAAAAGATCTATGTACAATGATAATTCCTCATCTAAAAAATTCAGATAGAAACCATTTTTAAATTCTTCAATTTGGGTAAAATACATTTAAAATCAATTTTGAATAAACTTAGAAAAAAACAAACTTGCAGAGTTGGTTTATACTGAAGGAAGGTCAGACAATAGTTTCATTTACTTGGTCTAGATGGCTACTCCCTGATTGAGGTCTGTAAAACAGAGCATGAATATTGGCAAAGAGGAGAGATTACAGCTAGATATTCTTGCTTGTGGTCTGGTAAATATTAATGATAATGAAATGGTGTGTATAGAAGCCACTCCCAGTCTTAAGATAAATGACTGATAAAAAAAAATCTCTTTAGATGATGGCAGCCAGGATACCCTTGTCACTTATCAATTCATGGGGTATTAGTTCCACTTTATCTTTTAATGTTTTATCCTATTATCTGATGGGGATATCATTTTTTCTATTTTAATATAGATAATTTATTTTTTTAGATCTGAAGCATGAAGTTTGGAGTTGGTAGACTTTTAGGATATAAAGTTCTATGGTTCTTTTACACTCATACTTTTTTCTCTCTATTATTATCATCATCATTCTTATGATCAAAGTATACAAGACATATGTCGACAAATTGATATCTAAGATGATGAGAGGATTAACCTTTATGAATAAAATGATTACTTGCCTTTGATGTCTATCTTATAATATCTAAAAAAGTCATACACATGTACTTCCTATGATATATTGTATGAACACACAGGGATACTGGCATACTTCTTCAAACATAATTTTACATACACATGTTGGGTATTATATATTTGCACAGGATATTTTTTACAAGTTATTTTGTCTTTCTCTCTCTCTATTAACTCAAAGAAAATGTTTCTGATTTTTACTAGTATTCAGACCAATGACGTCAGTGGTAGGTTTACATTCAGTTTAAAATGATAACAAATTTATTCGTTGCACTGGCTAAACACTCGAATGGAGAGACATGAATGCACGAGTACCATCCG
The DNA here is from genome assembly GCA_006491835.1 of Architeuthis dux. Taxonomy (NCBI): domain Eukaryota; kingdom Metazoa; phylum Mollusca; class Cephalopoda; order Oegopsida; family Architeuthidae; genus Architeuthis; species Architeuthis dux. Next base: position 4,009,021 of record VCCN01000741.1, on the reverse strand, counting down.
TAATACTGCTTACTGATCCCCCATCGGCCGATTACTAAATAGGTTCATTTTGATACGTTTTGCATCCATATAATATACATTATGATAATGCCTTAAATAAAATAACAAGCTACATATATTATGATAGTGCCTTAAAACAAAATAACTAAATATGAGAATCATAGCTTGAGGCGAGGTTGTGCTTGATCAGCACTGCTGGGGAGCACCCCCACAACCCTACCAACAACACTCTCTCTGTTTTTCCACAGTTCAGTATATATTTCACACAAACATGTGAGTGGTTTGCACA
>VCCN01000741.1:3970056-4000967 GCA_006491835.1 Architeuthis dux | reverse complement strand
AATCTTTCTTTCAAGCAAGTTTCATTAAACACGACGGATAATATATGCTTATATATGTGTACATACACATACAGTCTGAATGAGCTAGTTGCATATTTCCCATACAGTGATCAGTGTTCAATCCAAGTTTAAAGCCAAGATTAAAAATTTTGTTTTACAAGCCAAGCAGGTTGTCCCATTTGGAAGATTAGCACTCAACATTCGGATTTTTGCTGGATGAACCAAACCGTAGTAAATTTTCTCTCTCACACAAACAAACATATACAAGTATACCCTAGTTTTCAAAAGTTTGGTTTATGGCACTTTTTCAATTTATGAATAAAGGTGAAAAGCAAAAATAGTGTTCACCGTTTGTTTTGCAGTGAGATGTTATAGAGGCAATCACAATAATAATTACTATTGCTGGATTTACTACAATCATGTTTATATTTGTTATTGTCCTCTGATGAAGAATGTCATTATTGACATAACAGCCTCATTACTGGTATCTTTTTAGATCAGAATTTGACTGCTGCTAATGATATATAATGTAAAATAAGAAACAAGATGGCTACTGATAGACATGGAGTGTTTATTTTCATAAGTAATAAAAACTACATTTCTTTTAAATGGATAATTTTTACATTTTAATATATCTTTATACCCAAATGCAATGTATCAAAATCTGACAAAATGTGTCACTTTTAGCAGTAATTGCCTGTATATGTACAAATATATCCAGATACTTGCAACCCTAAATATAATCTCCTACCATTATCAGTCATACCACCCCTACTATTACAACTTAGCAGCAAAAATAAGTGCAGTAGCAGCTGTATACATCTATAATTAGTCCCCTCAATGTGCATGTTTTAATTCATAGTGTTCCGTTTCAGGGCCTTAGGATGGAAAGTTTTACCTGAAAAATGTGGAAAGAATCCACAAGGGAATGTAGAACTCTGAGCAGAGACCACAAACAAGAAAAAACATTGGGAAACAAAAACAGAAATGCTTACATTTAAAAATGTATGAACAGTCACATAAGTGCTCTGACATAAACAAAGGAAGATAAAAAGATATATATATATATATAATGAGAGAGAGAGAGAGAGAGAAAGAGACTTATAAAAAACTGAAAAATGCAAGAAGGATAGAATTTAAAAAACTGTAACACCTGAGCAAGCAGAGTATTTTCCGATGTGGGTTCTGCTGTATGCTGACGAATGATCCTTCAGAGGTGAGAGGATTACAACTTTTAATTTTTTAAATTTGAAAATGATGTGGGGATATGAGAGGAAAAAATTGTTTTAATGTTTGCTTTCTTGTATCTACTTATACGCCACTTGTATGTCTATATTTTTTGTCAGTAACATTTGTCTAGGGAGATTACTCTATAATTAGCATTTAATAGTTGTCTCCATTCCCTTTTATCCCCAATTAAAAATTATTTGAATACTGCCATCATATTTTGATGGCGTGAGGAAACTAGTTTTATTTATATTTTTTATTTGTTAAGTTGTCCATATTTTTGTCATGGTCATATTCTGCAAAAAACATTAAATTACTAATTGTGAAATTCTTTCTTCTTTCTTTATAGGTTGATTTCTTATTATTTATCCTGGCTCTACCCTCTTTAACTCCTGATTTTGTATCAGCCTTGTTATATGTGTACATATTTATATTGCCTCATGTAAAAATAAACATACATTTTGATTAGCAGACTAAATCCATTCAAGCCAAGCTAAGGGTAATAGAGGACCAAAATGGGCTAAATGTGAGTAGGAAGATTATGTTCCCCCAATCTTCCAAGTTGGGAAGGCTTACTTGAATTTGAAATCCTGTCTTTTAACTTGATAATCACACTAATAGGGATTTAGTTTAATATAATGGTTCAGTTAAATGTGCTTTAAAGCAATGAATCTTTGCAGGTAATCATTATGCTACATTCTTTCAAATACGTACAAGTAAGAGCCAAGCAAAATAGATATGAAACAAAGATTGAATTATTATTTAATAGACTAAATTTTAAACCTTTTCTCTTTGCTATTTCAATAGTTGAAGTGGTTAAAGTGCCACACATGAATTATGGACTCTGAATAGGGTCGCAAGTTCAGCCTTCTTTAGAGCACACTCTTTGCTTGGCTTCCTGTTATTAATGATAGATTTTCTTCTCTTTTGTTTTCTAGAAATTATTTGTTACTGAGAGTTCTCCAAGTTTAAAAAAAAAATTAATCTGGAAGAATAATTTTTCTGCTTCAACAATTTTTTTTAAGAGAAAACATTCTTTTCTTTTTTTGTTTTCTTTTTTTGATGATCGAATTGTCTTTATCAAGAAGAAGAAAAAAAATGAACGACCTGAAAATTCTTGTTTGATCCTCCCCAATACCATCAAATTAACTTATTTTTGATCATTTTCTAAAATACAATTTAAACCATTCTTTTGTTGGCAGATATGTTCTCAAACACAAGAACATGCGCACATACTGAAAAAAATTCTTACAACCTTGAGTTGAATTGAAAAGGCAATTAAATTTTAGATGGAAAAATGAGAAGCTTATTTTTTTAGTGGTGGAGTATTTAAGAAAATTGCTGTTGTATTGCAAGCAATGCTGAACCTATCTCAATCATCTGCAGTTTTATTTTAAAATAAAAATAAAATCAGAAAAATGTTTTCATAAATGTTGATAATGGCCTTGAAATGTATAATAAAAAGAAGACATCTTTAAATTATTGCAGTATTTGTTCAGTTTTCTTTTTCTATCTCTCACTTTATACAGATGTAACAATTTATATCAAATCTTGTCTCTTTATATGTAATCTACCTAATTTATTAGGTCAATGCAAAAGTTTCCAGCATTTTTTCACTAAAACCTTTATTCATGTAGATTCATAGCATCATTATGCAGTCATCATAGTATTTTCCCTGGCTTTCTATGACTACGGTCATGCAATCTTTTAGATAAATTGTGTATTCCATCATAAAAGAATGATTGTCATGCAGCAAAATTACTGGTTTACTTCCTTACCAAGAAAAAGGTCTTCTCTCTTCCAATGTGTCATTCAAACAAGCCTATTGTTCACTGCAGCATTGTGAAGTGTTTGTCCAGGTTCCAGCAATTTACAATGATGAATTTGCTTTGAATCCAACCAGATACAGAAAACTTCATCCCTCGATAGATTCCATTTAGGTTAAGATGTTGGAGGCTGTCGTGGATCTAGCAATGATTTTCTTCACTTTGGATTCTCTTATCAGAAGATTCATTTTTCATCACTAGTGACTGTCTTGTCTAAAAATGACTGTGTTCAGCTAGAAGAGAAAGACAGGTGTTTAATTCATGAAGTCCTAAAGAGCATGAGGCCACACATAAACAAACATTGCTGAAACTCCTGAAACGCACATGGCCGCATGAGTCTTTTTTACAATACTGCCAATTTCACAACAATCTGTCCACAAGTAAAGACACTATAAACATTTGAATAAACAAACCATTTTTAGCCATTTTCTGCTCAATCATTACAGGACTGGGCTTTGGACTTTTCAACAGGATGTTAAGAGTTAAACACTGACTGATATTCATTTCCGTAAGTTCATGTAGAACCCATTTTCCTAGCTTCAGAATGTTTCTAAAGCTTGTAATTGACATACTACTGTTGACTAATTGCACAAGCAAATAATTGATCAACTTCAAAGACACTTCTAAAATTTCCCTAACATTGTGCAAAAGATGCCTCTGGGAACTTTTGCATCAATTTGATATGTTTTCTTGCTTTTGTGATGATCTTTTACTGTTTGTCTATCTATTCATTATCTTTTTACGAGTATTTTAACCTATCAAATTAGTATTCATATCTATAAAATTAAAATGCATACTCTAAAGCAGTGAATGTTTGCATTGTGCTACATTGTTTTGAAAGTCTAAATAGATTTTATTGTTATAGTAAGTGCCAAACAAAATGGATGTTAAAAAAAGATTGCATTAGTTATTTAATATCTAAATCTAAATAAAACCTTCTTACTGTTATTGTGGCCTTCTACCAAGCTAAACTTAGTAAATGTGTATGTGTATATGTATATGTACATATATAGATAGAAAGAAACTTGCTATATGTATGGGATGTATGATTGTGTGTATATTTATACATTTATATATACACACGGGGCAGATCCAGCCTGTTGAGTTGACCGTCTTCCCAAATTCTTTTTTGGGGTGGGGGATTTTAGGGGGATTATTTTGAAAATGATGTATCCAAGATTGTCTAAAATTGCATTTCGGGGAATATCAACTGCCGAAATTAAAATAAATAAAAATTTTCTGAAATATTCTAAGGGTCTTGAAAGGTTGTCAATGTGTTGAGATGAAAATATTTAAAACTCAGAAGATGCTCAGAAAACAGTATAAATAAAAAATCTTTGGAAAAATTCTGAGGGTCTTCCAGAGGACCAGGAAGACCCTCTGGATCCACTCCTGACACACACACATACTTATTTTGTGTAGGTATCTCTAAATTAATTCCAATCCATTTATTTGCCTGGTTAACTGTCAATCTATCTTTATTTATCAATCAATGTTTGTATCTTAGGGCATTATGAGAAAATCTGATTGCCTTGCATTTAAATGTGAAAATAATTACAGGCCAAAAAGATTCATGGCTGTACTCTGTTTACTCAGCTACAAATTAAAGATTGCTTGGCATTTACATTGTAAACATTGAGGAAATTTTGTCGTCCCTGCTGGGAGATACGATTTATCCTCCTCCACTGTAAACATTGTAAAAGCCAGGAACAACCATGGCCCAGTGGAATTCCGAGTTCATTATCTATTCTTATAATCTGTTTATATCTTGAATGTGGAGGGACTACAGTTTTATCCAAACAAAAAGTAGGTATTCAAGAGTGTGTTGGCTGCGATAGTGGTTACAATGTCAGTTGTTTTATATTTATTCAGTGCACATAAATTTTGATTTTATGAGTTAGATATTCCTCTTCCACTGCCTGGTTGTATTTTCCCCACTTTGCCTTTATTTGCAAGGATGTCAGGCAGAAATTTTCAAGAGATTTTGGAATTTGTGAGATTGAACATTGGGAAGATTTATAAGCTTCCCTCTCTCTTATTCTCCCTTTTGTCATACTTGATATAAAAGATTGAGCTCTTTTTTCCTTATTTTAGTTCAAATTTTTTGCCTAGATTTGCAGGCATATTTTTTGTAGACAAATTCTTATGCACAGCAGACCTAAAAGCACAAAGTCCGGATCAGGATAAATGCAAACTCTACTCATCAGAAAATGTCAATAATATAAATAGCGGTATATTCGTATATCACTTGTTGAAATTCTTTATAGAGTTGCATACACAGCCACTATAAATATATTGATGAACATGTATGTATACTTGTATATAGACACAGAAATAAATATATCTGTTGATACGTGCATACTTGCATACATATATCTATGAACATGAGCATACTGATAGTAATGGAGACGTATACTGAGACATGACAAAAGTATATACACACCTGAGCTTTTATTTAACAATCTAAACAACTCAAGAATATTATACAAATTAGATTTTGGTAGATTTGCTGTTAGCAGATTTTAAAGTTTTTACTCTTCTAGGATTCAGATTTATTAGACATATTATTGTTTCTACAGAGTTTCTTTTTCTTTTTCTTTTTCTTTTTTTATATAAAATAAATAAATACAGTCTTATTTTAATTTAATCAAAACAAGGATTTCCTACATCTGATCATTGATTTAATAAAACTTTTTTGATGATTCCAATAGCTTTCAATTTGTGTCGACTTGTGTATTTCTGTCAACAAAACAAAGAAAATAATTTTCAAATTTTCACACTCATATATAAGAGAATTTATGAAAGAAAAATTCTGGTGGAGATTTTCGTAAAAACACTGAACATCGTTGAAAACTAAAAAAAAGAAAAAGAAACCCTTGTAGAAACAATAATATTAACACCTTGACATAACATACGTGATACGTGATGTCATATGTAGTGTTGTCTGAAAATTTGTGACTTTCAGTTATATCAGTTTTGGGGTTTGGATTCTACATTTGATCTACAAATCTTTTGTAGAAGGTATTTTTGGACATTTTCCTTATTTGAAACTCCAAAATGACTCAAACAGGTTCAGTAGAATTTATGTCAGGAAACAGACTTAATACCTTTTTAGAATGGCCTTTCTCAAGTCTTTTTTGCTGTACGACATCAAGTTCCAATCTCTATGAAAAGTGTGCTTTTGTCCATAAACTATCTGTGAATATTGGGAGAACTAAAAATCCACCATGTTTGATTTTGGGATGCAGACAGTTCAATCAAAATTATTGGCTATCTAGACCTATACTCATCTGCTCATAGAAAATTGAACAAATAAGGACATTTACAAAGATGACAGTCTACCAAAACTTCAAGGGCATGTCCACCATCTCAATTGGCCACAAATTTCTCTGCCGGAATGTTGACAAGTTTATGAAGTTGCTTCCTTTTCACTGTTCTGTCATAATAACCCATACAATGAAGATACTCTACTGCCGGTCGAATTTCTGAGATGAGGAATTATAATTATTATATGCTTATTTACTTGGACTACCATCCTCATCTTGGTTGTTATAGTCACAACGTTTCGGCCATTGTATTCTCCTGCCTTCTTCAGGTGTCTGTTGTAGTCTGTAACATTCTGAGAATTTCAAACTGAACCCATTATACAATCCATAGGGGTAGAACATTTTCATTTCAATGTCCATGCCAAAGGATATCTTGTATCAGTTAATTCTTCCTAGTTAATTTGTCCTTCCGATGCCTGAACCAGAATACATGACTTTTCTGCACTACTCAGGGATTGAACTTGTGATCGCTAGGCAGGTTACTGGATTTGTTTAACCAACACTTTTATTCAATTGTCTGATCACTCCGGTTGTTCTGAATGAGATGCAGTGGTTTCCTTTCATCCATTATTGAAGTGTAGGATCCTGTAGTTTAAGCTGAAAATGGAATTTCCAGTTTTGATGTGATTTGACACAGGCTTATTCCACCTTCAGATTTACTAACAATACACCCTTTTTTTAACTATTCCTGTATCCTGGAAATACAAGTGATTGTCTGGTTATTTCTCATGTATTTTTATAGTAAATTGAGTAATTGTTAATATGTCTATTTTTTAAAATATTAAATCTGAGTAAAATAATGGCTTCCAAATATTTGTGTGTAGGTAATTTGACAATGTGGAAATGAAAGATTGGGAAAAACGTGTTACACCTCAAAATCTTTTATTATCATTAGGATAAGACTTTATGCATTTTGACATTTTTCACAGGCGTCTTCAGAATTTTTTTGCAATATAGAAAACTGTAGAGTGCGGCCAGTTACATGTTGAGACATAAACTAAACTAAAATAAAATAAATGCCAGAAAACCAGTGTTGGTTGGTTGTGGGGGAAAAGGAGAGAGGGGGGAGTATCAGAACCTGGATATGGGTCAAAGATTGTCAGGCTTGAGGTATCTGTGGACACAGGGGTGAAAAGTGAGTGACATATGACCTTCTTTGTGTAGTTATGTGAGGGGTGTTTGTTTATATAAGTAGGATTTGTTTGTGGGGGGGTGGGTGTTTTGTGTGGGTGTTTGTGTATATGTTTGTTTATTTGTGTTTTCTTTCCTTAAAGTTTGTATTGTGTGCATATTTTTAGGATTTTGTTTGTGGGTAGTGCTAATTTCATTCTGGATTTTCCGAGGTGGTTTTTGAGTAGGTGTAGGCATTTCTTAACTGGAATATTTGTGTAAAGTGATGTTCCGTCTAGGCTGGCCATTAATTTATCTTTGATATCAGCCATGTAGAAGATTAACTGTCTGTTTAAGTGAAAGACACAGGGAATGTCAAGAGTAGTTTCTGTTCTTGCTGTGTACTTAACACTTTTCACCTTAGTGTCAGCCATTTTATATTATATTTTCTGCCATCAAACCCAAGCAGCACCTTTTGATTTTTGGCACTATTATTCTTTTTATTCTTTAGAGACTTCATTAAGAAAGATATTTTAAAATCTGGCTGCCATATGTAGATGACAACTCAATTCGTGTCAAATAAATTTTGTTTCTTCTCTTTAAACTTATTTGGAAACAAATGGGTAGAATTGTTAAAGTGTACATTGAGTCGGGCCATATCAAGAATTTCTGCATGCTCAATTCTTTCGAAAATTCTAATTGTGATGCCATTAAAGTCTGTGACATCAAATCATTTTCATTCCAAGAGAACACATTCTCCAAAAACAAATAAAGAATTTCTTTCATGTGGAATATGCAGGCTTTTTTATTTGTTTGTTTCTTTTTTTTGTTTTTCCTTTTGAAGTGTACATGAAGTTCGTGGAATTTTTCATTTAAGTTTATTTTTTATAATTTTTTCCTTTATATTCAAAAACCTACAAAGAGTTAAAATTTTAAAAAAAACATATAATCGAAACACATACCCCCACCCACACACACACTTACTACCACCACTTCCACTATTGTCATTAAAACTTCCACTTAGACATTTTAAAAAAAATCTTCCTCTTGTACTCAAGGTGTCATGGGGAGGTGGAGATGGTGGTTGTATTATTCCGTTTGTCCCTTTTTTTTATCTCCTTTATTTTGCTTGAGCTTCCATCTTGCTAGGCCTCTCTGAGCTTTATTAGAGCTCTGTTAACCATACATTTTGGAAAAACATTCCCATCTCTGTTGCCCACATATCATGGTGCTGGACGAGGGGTTGAACTTTCCTGGTTTGTCTGTCTCCTAGACTGGTTGCCAATCAAGGCCCAGTGCGCCCTGCTATCTCCCCATAGCTGGGAAGAGAAGGGATGAATTCATGCCTTTCTCAAGAGCATAAGTGCAAAGTGAATGTAAACTGTCTCAGCTGGAGTTTGAACTCGGTTCAACAATTTCATTTTCCATGCTGCTAACCATTAGGCCATCCACTCCTCTTCTCAACTTACACACACCCACACCACATGCATTTTATTTCATCAGTGCAATGTTCAACTTAACCATCAATATCACTTCCACCATCATCATCAATACTCTACGCCCCAACCATTCCATCTATCTTGAACAACCCCATTGGGCATGCTTGGTAATCCTTAATATAATTTGCGAGTTGTCAGTTTGTCTTTGACCACAAACAGAAAGAGAGGAAGAGGGTAAAGCAAACACAAACACTAATCTAGCTGTTCTGTTGTGCATATGTATGTGTGTTCGTTTGCTGGTTGCTGATAATATAACTACAACTACTACTGCTGGTACTGTTACTGATGTGTCAATTTTGTTTATTCAAAATGAATCCAAGAATTTTTGTTAAGATTTCCTTGCATTAAACTTTCAAATTACTGTGTAAACATACTAACACAGACACAGTTTTAGATATACCGTTAACAAAGCAATGGGCATTTACTAGTTAAAAATAAGCTATTTGTGTTCCTCCAGTGAATGTGGTGAGTATTCAAACCCAGATAATGCTAGAGTTTCAAATATTGATTTTTCAACACAGGTAGTCTCTTTACACTGGAAATTTGCATGCATAATGATCTTCCAACCTAGTGGTCAGTATATTTATGTGCTTGTAAATTGTGTAATACCTATATGATATAAATATTTATCTTTAAGGCACCAATAATAATTTTCACATTACCATCCTCACCCTCACTATTAATTATTGGTCACAATAATAATTGGGGACATAGAAGAAGGGCTGAGTCAAGAGGAAGGTGTAGAATACTATTCATGACAAAACAATGAAAACTGTGAATTCAAACACATGGCTATATATGGTGAGACAGAGATTTAACCTCACGTTTTCATAATCACCAATAAAAAGAGACAATATTTACAGGTGTATCTTTGTTTTGACTCCTATATTCAACCATTTTTTGGACAGTTGTTTCAAAGTCAATTTTTGTTTGCTATATACAGTACCAATCTTTTACAGTTTTTCCTCTATCTGAAGAATTTGTTATCACTACACCCACGGTCATTAAAACTACTAAAGCCATCATCATCATGAACATTTCTTTGTTGCCCTAAACCTTCACTCTTGTAAATCATCATTATGGATATCACACTACTACTACTACTACTACTACTACTACCTGTGACCACTATCTCCATCATCAGCAGCATTATTCTAAGCACAATCCTCATTATTATCCTCACTACAAACATACATTATCTTTTTCAGATTATTTTAGATATTTATTTTTGAATACTTTTAGTTTTCTTGATTCTTTCTTTGTGATGGTTGGCTTCTTTTAAGGAAGAATTGTGATTTAAATCAGTTTTTTTCATTATTCTTCCCCTCGCCGCAACTTTATTTCTATTCAAGTAATAAAATCTTGGAACTTGATAGACTTGCTCAAATTGTTGTTTTCTTGACATCTCCACTTGTATCTTTTTTTCTTTGTTAAATTCTGTGTGCAATTGTATTTGGTTGTATGTGTGCATTGGTGTATGCACATGTTTATATTTGCATAAACTTTTCTGTTTTAGAACTTTTATTGTTTCTGGCTTGTGACTTATGTAAATAAATTCTAGTCAACCAGACATTTATCCGCGAGCTGAACAAACCTTTTATTTTCAATCTTACCCACCATTATTTATCAGTTTCCGTTCATGATTAAATGTCTGTGTGAGTAGATTTACACACACACACACACACACACACACACACACGTGATTATATATGTATATGATGTGTAGATTTATGTGTGTGCATATATAAATACTACTATTATATCTTAACTGTGTGTATATATTCATTTATGTGTATTTAAAATGCTTATATATAATGTGATGTATATGCTATTTATATATATATAAATATATATCCTTGTGCTGGAGTAAGCTAAGCTTAGTAAGTCTTTTCCATTATTTATTTATATATATATATATATATATATATATATATAACACTTTATAGTACAATATACAGTGCCACTCAGGATTATTTGCACCCTAGAATTATTTTGTATAATCTGTACAATATCTTCAGAAATAAATGGAAATCTACCAAATTTATATTATCAGAATATTTTAATAGGATGTCTGAAGTAATTTAACAAAAAATCATTATTTTTCAATTTACATGTAGTAATTTCAAAGAAGAAATTGAAAATATAGTAATATTGGCACCCTCCTTTATATTTGGTTGCACTTGGCAATGATGACTGCCTCCAAACGTTTCTTGCAGCCATCTATAAGCTTCTTGCACCTGTCAGCTGGTAGTTTCTCCAACTCTTTCTTTAATTTGTTCAAGCTCTTGAATGTTTGCAGCATTCTTGCAGTGTATGGTACACATTGAAAACATGACTCCATATTCTGCTTTCTCCAAAGATTTTCAATGGGATAGAGATTAGGACTCATTGCTGGTCAGTTTAAAACAGTTCATTTTCCCCTTTTCAACCATTCTTGCATGCTTTTAGATGTGTGCTTTAGGTATCCAGTACCAGAGGCAACAAAATAGCCCCATAACATTATGGATCCTCTACCATGACATATCCAAAAGTTCTCAATGAATTTCAATGACATTTTGTGGAAGGGTGGGCCATGGGCTAAGGAAAAATTATTCAAATTCAGGGGCGGATCCAGGAGTTTTTAACAGTTACCTGCCTGCATTGTAGCTGAATAAAAATCAGTTATGTTCATTCGGTTTTTAGTGACAGTGGCATTAGCAGAGGGATGCGCTGCATAGGTGCTTTCTAATTATACAGATGTGTACATGATAATTATAAAGACATTTATTAGTTGAGAACCTATAACCGGCGCCATTGTGAATGACCACTAAACGAGTGGCCTAAATCGTAAATGTGAATAAAGAAACGATCTCCGTGGGAGGGGGGGTGGAGCTACCCTGGAAGCAACCTTATACACAGGTTCTGCTCTACCATTGAACTAATAACAAACTCTCATGGTAGGCAGGAGTCTTTTAATCCTACACTTTGCTGGCCTCTCTACTCTCATGTTCGTATTTAGGCACGAATATAATGTGGTTCTCTATGTCAACAGTATGAAATCAAATGATGAATAATTTTATATCTGACAGAATATGATAATTATAAAGACATTAGTTGAGAACCTATTTAGGCTGCTCGTTTAGCGGTCATTTGCATTGGCGCTGGGAAAATAAAGGTTCTCAACTAATAAATGTCTTTATAATTATCATATTCTGTCGGATATAAAATTATTCATCATTTGATTTCAGATGTGTACATGTAATTTTACATGGTATTTTTATATAAAAGCTTTTTTTTGTTGATTGTTTGTTTTACTGACTAAATAATTTTCATTATTTGAAATTTTGAAAAGAACAGATACTTCTTTTTAATTCCTTGAAATAAAAGTTGGGGAGCCAAGGTATTCATCAAAACATTTGCAAAGTACCCATAAAAAGAATTTGATTACAGCTGATAAAAACACACCCAGAATCCAGGGAGGGCAAACTGATGAATTTGTCACACCTGATCATATTTTAAGTTGCTTTATTTATTTTTTGATCTGTCTATTTGGTCAAAAAGGAAAACAACCATTTTACCAAAATGACTAATGGTGTATATATAATTATCTCTACAACAGGGTTGCCATATCTGAACATTAAAAAAAAGGATGTTCTGGTCACCTTGATTAAAAAAAGAACATTCCAGGCCAGCACCATAGTTATCAACACAGGTAAATATTGCAAAAGTGGCTAGGTTATGTTTGAAAATTGCTAAAATGCTTTAAATGCAGGGCAAGAAAAACAAATGCTACAGTGTGGAAAAAGCCATATGGAAAAATGGTATACTTTCAAAATTTCATTTATGGCTGTAATAGCAATATGAAAAGAATCAATGCACATGGCTGAAGAACAAGAAAAAGCCATTGATGGCACTACATGCTAGCCATAAAACTGCTATGGTGACAACACCATACAGGCATCATCCCCTCTCTCTCAGCCTCTCTTTCTCATCATGATAGTTTCATTTTTTTTTTCTGTGGAGAAAATGATCGAAGCTGAAATCCTGGACTTCTGAAGAATTTAAAAGTTTCTTCTGGATGAAGATTTCAAGACCCAATGGAGGATATGTTTGGCAACCTTGCTCTACAGCAATAATAACTTGGATATTTTCCTTCAGACCCTCTATATCTTACTTCCTAAATAAAATAATGTTATGTAATTCTCTTTCGGAAACAGAACGTCTTTATCTTAAGAGCCATGACTTATCCCATTCCAGTGCCATTTTTAGTATGTCATTGTTTTTTAATGATACCCAGAAGGTGTTATTTATTTAGTCTGTGCATTGCTCTCGCTGTGCTCTGTCATTTAAAACCTTCCTGATTCTTGTCCAATGAGGGCAAGAATTTGTGCTTACAAAAACAAGGATAGAAAAGCACTACTCTTTTTCAATTATTCTTCCACCATTAAATTGACCTTTTTAAGAGAGTAAACAGACAGATTAGAAAAAATAGCAAGCTAACATAACAAAAATATGTGAATTGTTTTGCATACAAGGATCAAATTCACTGGTTGTTAAACAAATCTACTAACCATCTCTCTACAGATGCACCCAAGAAAGAATGATATAAATTAGAAGGAAGCTAAAGACAGAAAACAACAAACTGAGGTAGATATACCATTACAAATATATATGACTAGGTTTCTTTATTTTCCTCGTACTATATCACATCCTTTTTTAGCCAATCAATTGTTCTACTACTAAAGTAAACTGGAGAAAATTGAAATAAAGAAGTTGAACCTTTGATAATTCATTTTATAGAGCTCTTAGATTTGTATACAAAATTGAAAGAAAATACCCAAAAGAGAAACATAAAAAACATTCACTAACAATAAGTAAACCTATCAATCTCTTTTTCTCTCTTCATCTTTGAGCCAATAGATTTTTGGTGATCAAATCTGGCAATTTTTGTTGACTAATTAGCTATCAAAATTGGTAGAAAGTTCAATAAACTATATATTTTCTAAAAGCTTATGAATCTACCTCCCAAGAACCTTAGTTTATTAAATATTCAAAATGGCTACTATATGAGTGACTGAAAACCAGAATTTGGAAGCAACTTCTTGGGCATGAGATTACAGAAATGAATTTTCTAAGGTGTAAGGCATTTCAACAGTTTACTTCAATGAACACTCTTGTGTATATCCATGCATCACAGTTTAATCAGAGCTATCAATCTTTTTTTTGTAATTAAGGGAGAATTTATGTCTCTACTTATATCTATCCCACTCTTAAGTTGTTTTTGAGATTAAGTATTTTTACCATTACAAATATTTGACTGGGTTTTTCTTCATCAATTTTTGTTGCTTTTTATCAGACATTTTAAAGCTGATCCAGTCATTGGTTGTTAAAATCAACAACATAAAATTGAAATAAATTTTTCTAAGGTGTAAGGCATTTATAGAAAAAATATCTCTTTTTTTAGTTTATACTATGAGATGCCTTATTTTAACATTTGTAAATAACTATTATTTTAATCTTTATAATTTATTGCATATTTATTATATTTTGAAATTAAAAAATTGTTTTTTTGTTTTTTCTCTTTCTATTACATTTTTTAAAAGTCTGCTTATGTTTCAATATACATTTTTCTATCAATAAACTATTTTTACTATGTTTATGTTTCAATATAAACTTACTATTCAGATCTCATATAATTTTAATATGGTGGGCCGCAACATTATAAGTGGCATGGGGCTCATTGTGTTCTTAATCCAGCCCTGCCCATTCGACTTCTTTATTTTAATTTTCTGCAGTTTAGTTTCTTGTGTGCATCTGTAGACAGATGGTTAGTAGGTTTGTTAAACAAGCTGTTGCCTGTGAAATTTAATCCTTGTCATGCACTCCATTATCACAATAAGCTAAGTTTAGTAAATATATACTTAGGGATCCTGCTGTAGAGAGTTATTTAGCTCATTCCACAGACCATTGCTAATGTACTGACTTTGATACTATCTGTGTACCCCACTATTGAGGCCCTGTGTCATACTTTAAAAAAATATCTTTGTTTGTACACCTGTCATTGAGCAATGGTTAGCAAACTATTCTCACAGAACGTTCACTGGTGGAGGTGTGTTCAATTCTCATTGCCAGACTATGCAAAGCTGAGTAAATATCAATATCAATCATTTTTTAAAAATTAATACATTTTAATTTTCTTCGCATCAATGTTTCTTGTCTATCTTTGAGTTGTGTTTCATCTGTCTGGACAGGCACAGTTGTAGCTGTTATGCATATCACACAGCTGTTGGTGTTTAAGTTCAGAATCCAGCCAATTTTTCAAAGTAGAGTTTCAAGACATCCATTCCAACATACCTCTAAGACAGTGGTTCACAAACTGTTTGTCACATCACAATTGTGAGTGGCAGCTATCTCCCAAGTGTGCCACATTAATTTTTGTAAACGTGTTTTTTGAGCCTTGAACGTGTTCAGTACAGGTATTATGTCTGTCCTGCTTCTGCCACATAGTTGTCAATCTTGTAGTTTTATCTCTAGATTGTGTAAAAAAGGGGTGATGAGTATGTATATCAGTATGGTGACATAAACGTTTTGTTCATTGACTACTGAAATGTTTTTGTCTAATTCATTTTTACAGTTGGTGCGCTGCATAAGTCAAATATATTTCTTAGTGTGCTGTCATACCAATAAAGTTTGAAAACCACTGCTCTAGGGGGATTAGTGCTATCAATTTTCTTGTACCTTTTGCAAAATCTTTTGGATTAAAAAAACAAACATTGTCTATTTGAAGATTTTAAGACATAAAAGACAAAAGTAACTCTGGAAAACATGCTTGTAAGTAATCAACATTTAAAGAGCAACTGAGTTGTGGGTGATTTGGTTAACATTTTGATGACTATCATCTTAAAAATCACCAACAACTTTTGTTTGCTGACTGCATATTGATTACCACCAAATATGTTTTTCTGAACTAACTTCATGAATCCTTTGAAAACTCAGTCACACAAAGATCAATGGAAAGAGCAATGTTAGGAATAAGAGATGGAAAAAGATCAACATGGATCCGAGAGCAAACCAAGGTAAAAAATATCAGTGATTAAGTGACAAAAATGGAGATGGACAGGACACATATCAAGGAAGGATAACAGATGGTAAAAAAGGTTAGTCAATTGGTGCTGAAGGGATAGCAAATGCAGTAGGAGAAGACCAAAAGATGGAGAGATGAGATTGAAATGCTTGCCGGTAAGGCATGGCAGAGGTTAACTCAATCACGGTCGGCATGGAAGGAACTAGGAAAGGCTTTCGTCAAGCAGTGGACCTGTAATAGCTGATGATGATTATATCAAATTGTTGTAAATATCTTGCTATCATTGAGTAATAAATGCAATTGAGGGAATGTATAACATCTTCATGGCTGAACAGGGAAAGAGTAATAAAGATGAATTTTAGTATTTGGTGAGTTTTGTGATGAAATGAAGGGGAAATACATAACCACAAGAGTAATGTTCTAATTTGCAAACCAAAATAACCAACTCTTCTTTAACTCTCTGGCCTTGTGCCAAATTCACTCTGTTGGCATGTAATTATCTATCTACATGCTACACATTCATCATACCAGTGTAATATCCACATTTTTTCTTGTTTGAGAAGAGGGGAAGTGCATTTTATAGGCTGGCAAATGTGTTACTTAGTTTTGAATAAATTGTGTTTCAAACCAATTCAGAACAAGGCTGTAGTCAGGGAATCCTTGTCAGATATTAATGAGCCAAAAACATTTCAAAGCTGATCTTTCCTGGGTAAACAACTCATTTATTCTTCTTAAGAGACCTGTTTTATATGTATAATGATACATTTTAAATGTAATACAGTTAAAACAACTAATATTCTTCTGTTCTTAAGAGCGTTATAATATTATTTCTTTTTTTATCCTGTCTGAAACAGTTAATCAGGATTAACAACAAATATAAATATATGGAATATGACAAGCAAAATGTTTACTTATGGTGAATTCAGGAATTTCACTTTACACTGAGGTAAAAAATATATATAACATTAGCAAGATTCAAAAATTGCATTAAAGACAAAAACTAATATCAATTTTTTCATAGTATATTTTATGGCATGATGATGACACTTAATTTCTGGTTTCATGGGTTTATGGTTGATGTTTTATTGGTAACTGGTTTCTTTTATATATTAAAAAAAGTTAATTATCAAATAAGCGGATCTCAGCAAAGAAGCTTGGAATACACACACATGGATTCTTTTGTGGCAGATTAATGAAAGAGTTTTAAAAAATAAGCAGATACAAATATTTTGAAATTGAAATATGAATAAATACTGCACTTAAAATCATATATTTTCCTTAACAAAATGTAACTAGATACATTTGGAGTCTGTTGTGGCCTCTGATCAGTGGGTGGCAAAATTGTGTATTATATATTCCTGTCATGGCCTCTGATGAATGGGAAAACTAAATTAAGTCTGATAGGACAAAGAAAAGGGGAATGCTATTTATTTAGGCAGACCAGTCCAGAGATGGGAGTAGAGACCAAAGAAGAGAAGAGGAAAAAGGAGACAGTGACAGAGGCACATCCACTCATGACTATGCTTGTCATACACACAATTTCCTTACTGTTTGCTCCAGCACCATTTCATGTTTTAAAAATAAGGGGTCTCTCTCTCTTTCTCTCTCTCTCTTGGTCGACACAAAGAATAAACAAGCAATATTTTTCTATACATCATGTTTGCTTTGTTGTTCTAGTGGCTTACAAAAGTGGTTTCACAATGTGTATTTTTGTCCATGGCCCTTTTTCTCAGCTGTACCGGTACCCCTAGAAGCTGTTCGATCCAGCTAACTCAATAACATGGTAATGCAACACAGATATACGCACACTGAGGAGAGAAAAGAACAGATAATAACAAATACATGAACAATACCTGTGGGGATGTTGCTTACAAGAGAATGTCAAAAAACGTATTTGGTGGAAACTGTTTACATTCTCAGTCATTTATGTCATGTGTCTGTTCCATTTATGTTGTTCTAATAACATTTCTGAGACATGTTTCTCCTGGATCCCTGGAAGGGATGCGGGACTCTGGTATTAGCTATATATGTGTAGTTCTGGTAAATAATAACAATATCAGAAACCTTTTTTTCAAACCAATTCAGCACAAGACAGTAGTCAGGGAATCATTGACAATTATCATTCTCCTAGAATTATTTTTCTACTTCTCTTGCTTTTAGGCATATCCTCAATCAATTCCTTCATTTTTGTATTTTTTAAAAACCAGTTCATGTTTCCACAAGGATAAAATAGAGCTGAACAAAATAAACATATTTGCATATGTGTGAAACAACCTTCCAAACTATTTTTCTTCTTCAGAAACACAGCCACTATTATATCCATAATTGTTTCTGTTTGTTTTTCTTTCTTTCTTTTTTAATATATTTTTCAATATGGATCGTGATTTTGCCTTAGCAGTTCTAAGGGCATACATCTTTTTTTTATCCTTGCCTCTTGTATATTTTGCCGCACACTATTTCATGCTTGTCTGATTGAAAAACACATGCTGCTATTTCTAATTACACTTCCAGTTGCTCCCCAAGGAACTCTTCAGTTTCAGGCAACTAGGAGACAATTTTGGTCTGTGGACTTGAAGTTATTTTCAGTAAAAATGAGTTTCTTCTTCCTCACTGAACATCAATAGCTTGACAAAACACAGTCTTATTGTGTTTATAAAAAGTAGACATAATTTGTCTGTAACAGTAACAATATTGCATCTACAAAAGTAATCATTCTATCTATATCTATCTATCTGTACAATATATATATATATATATATGGTATTTTTCTAGGTTCAGTTAATCTTCTGATGTGCTTTCAGTATTTGTTTTTGTATTGCTGGAGTCCTTTATATTGGTTTGAAGCCATGTTTTCTTCCCAAAGTGACTGAATGTCACTGTTCCAATAATGAAAACTAATGTGTTGGTATATTAAATAATTATTGCCAATAAACTATCCCCCACAAGAATAACTGCAGCTGTTATTAATATAGGAAATAAGTTTGTGATCGGGAATTAGTTAAAAGTATTTTCGGCTGTGTAGAAGAAACTAAAAATAACTCAACTACTTTGAACACATGTGGATATTATGTTGGGAACAATCAGGAATGAGTCTCTATTTGTTATTACACATCTATTTTGCATAATCTACAAGAGCTCTCCCTCCTGGCTGGTCTATCATTCATGCTTTGCTGACCAAGGCACCAGTCTGTTTCATGGCATATGAAATTTTTAAATGATTAATGACAGATTTTTTTCTCCTAGTAATGGATTCTCCTCAGGTTACCACATAGGGATAATAATTTGCTGATGGTAAATGGTGAAAAAATAATGGAAGTTCTGCTTATTCTATTGACTCTGAGCAGTTTCTGATTCTTTCTAAGCAATTACTCATTGCTTACATTTGGCTTTTTTTATCAATAATTTCCAAAAATATAAAGTTAATTCTATAGCACATCATGATCTATTTGGGTCAAGCAAGAAAAATTCTGTCTGCATCAATTTTTTCAATGTTTTCTCTTTGACATAGAATGGTCTTATTGCCTTTGTGCCTGTATAAGACATGCTATTTTGCACTTTATAAAAAGATAGGATCAAGAAACAAAATTGATATTCCTAATTTATTAATCACCACTACCCACAACACTGGTTTATTGCTGGGTTTAGGTTATTCATATGTTCTGATGTTTATATATATTTATGTATCTATGTATCCGGACTTCGCTCAGCACTAACCATTCATAGTAGAAACTTGAGATTTTGCACACACACTCCACTCATGAGTAGGGAAAATGCTTTTTTTGTTTTTTGAAAATTCCTCTCCCTAAATAGGTTTTTAGAGGGCGGTTCAATATGCAATGTAAGTTTATGCTAAATTGTTTTTTTTGAAAATTCAGACCTTTTTTAGTGATCACAGCCCAACAAAAGGCGAGAGAAGTAACTTATTCATTGATCACCCCTTTTTCCAATTTTTAAATTGATCACCTCCAACACAGCATATATGGGTGGCAGTGATTCATAATTTCTCTTGGAATGCTAGTTTTGCCTGGCTTCCTCCGCTTTTTAAAAATTCTGCTCCATGCCCCTTTTGCGCTATTACAAAAAAAGGCAAAAAGCGAATAAAGCATTCAGTGTTTGTTTTGCAATGAGCCCTTATAGAGCCAGAGTGCACTCTCTTCCTCACACTCTCCTACACACCGGTCTTTTGAACCCCCCACCATCCCAACCTCAAATGATTGAGCCTAACATAACATTATCACCATTTTTGGGGTCTGGGAATACTAAAAAAAATCCCATATAAATCAATGGTGATTGCTTCTTTGCTTTATGCCATTTCGGCTTACAAAAGGTTTTTATAGAACACTCTACTTTCAGATAGCTGGGGAAACCTGTATTTGGGGCATAACTTTTATATGAAAACAACTTAGATGTATGGGATATGAATTCATATCTCAGTGAAAGTTACTTCTTTATTTCTACTTCACATTACTTTAAAAGAACCCAGACCTATTTCTACTTGAAGGAACATTATGTGGGATTCTGGCAAGGCAAATTGACACACAGTCACATGACTGCACCAAGATGTTCAGTAGATGTCACTTAGTACACTTCATGAGTTAAAATCAAGGATAAAATATAAGATAGAATTTACCACTATTTTATGGTCTTAACCAACTAAAGAAATCCTTGGAATACAAAATATTACATATAAAGTTTTATCATCAGAGTATGTCAAATCTAAATGGCTATAAAAGTTTTCCCCCTTTGGTCTTACATAATGAATTATTTCAGATTGTATTGTGCATTTTCGGCTCTGAGACACCATTGAGTGAGCTTGTATACTGTGTGACTACTGCATTCACAATGACCAAGCGCGTAGATCAGTGAATATGCATGCAGGGTTTTTGGCAAAACTTCACATCACGCGGGTCTGTCAGCCCTTTCCAACCACAGTCCAGATTTGGCTTCCTGCTACTTCTAAATGGTAATATAGTGTAGAGTGGGGTCAAATGGGTATATTTTTTGATTTCATATATTTTGATTTTTCAGAAAAACTATTATGGCTAGCTTTATCAAACTTGGGATGAATATACACATATACCTTGCCTATTAAATCCTGGAAACCAAATTTATCTACCTCTTATATTTTTTCTGCTAGAATGAAGTTTGTGAAGACCTAATTTTACGAAATTTTCTTTATCTTCTAAAATGGCAAAAACAGGGATAAGATTATAAGGTATTTTTACAGTTATTACTACAATAGATAGAGCATTTAATATAAAATTAAATAGGGGAGTTATAAATTAAAAACCAAAATATATCCATTTGACCCCCTCTACCATAGACATTGGAAGTGAGAAGATTTCTAACCATGGACAAGATTAAGGAGAATGCAACAAGGCAGCTGATGGTGATCCATAAAGAAGAGTTTGCAAACTGTTTTGGAAGGGATGCTAGGGTAAGTGTGTAAGGTCCCAAGGAGAGTACTTTGAAGGGGAATACGGCAACATTGCCTTATGTAGGCTATATTTTTTTGTTGATATTAAATGGCTGGATACTTCCTGGACAGACCTTGTATATGTATGCATGTAATTTATACATAATTCTACAAAATAAATTAATTTTGTGATACTTCATTGCTTCCTCCCGACTCTAGAGACTGTTTACTTTCCAAAGCCTACTATGGACGCCATATCTGACATGAAACCTTCAATTTCTTACTACTTCTGTGCAGCTGAGACTTAATATTGAGTCACAACAACCTACCTCATGCCTGAGTCTTTTCATTCTGCTCTGCAATGGCTGAGGAGGTCTTGTCAAATCTAGTTTGTCATTTATTCATGCCTTAATGCTTCTTCGTAGTTCAATATTCTGGGGATTTCTTGAATGACTTGAGAACCTTGAAATCAATAACTATGATCTCTCAACATCTCAGTCCAATGACAGAACTGTTTATAATCAAGGGCACATAACTCAGTCTTCCTTGATCACCAGTGAAACTCCGTCAATGGCTGGGTACCATTTTTAGAAAAGGTATTAGAGAAAGAAGAAACTAAGAGCGGATTTGTCAGTAGGATTTGATTTACAAGAAAAAAGATTAAGGAGAGTTTTAAAAAATGTCTAAGCCTATGCGAGAAAGAAACATGAAGAATGGTCATTAGAGTTTGCTGTGGCAGCTGTAGTTAATGATTTAACCAGAAGGTTTTGAGGGGAAGCACAAAAGGGGGAAGACCACGAGAAAAAGAAGAGGAAGGATTAGCATTTAAAGAAAAATGCTTTGATGGAAAAGGAAGGAATAGAAAAGAATTTGGAAGTCTGATAAAAAGGAAGAGACAAAAAAATAATGGAAAATTGGATCAAGAGAAAGGAAATTGGCTGAAAGTAGAAAAAGAATAGTAATGATAATAAGTGAAACATGTGAAGGAGAAAAAAAATACTGTTTATAGAAATGATCTAAGAAAGTGTTTGTAAATGATAAAATATGATTAGGAAAAAATGATAAGTGGGAAATGAGATGGGAAAAACATGCAAAGAAATGAGAATAGAAATGGTTAATAAATGGGAAGAAGGAAAGAAATGGGAATAAAAACAGTAATAAAATGGGAAGAGTGAAAGAAATGGGAATAACATCAAAGTGGCCAAAAAATAGGAATAACATGTAAAGGAAAGTAATGGGAATAACATTGGAAGAAGGAAAGAAATGGAAATAAAAACAGTAATAAAATGGGAAGAGTGAAAGAAATGGGAATAACATCAAAGTGGCAAAGAAATAGGAATAACATGCGAAGGAAAGTAATGGGAATAACATTGGAAGAAGGAAAGAAATGGAAATAAAAACAAGTAAAATGGGAAGAGGGATAAAATGAGAATAAAAATGGGAATAACATCAAAGCGGCAAAGAAATGGGAATAACATGTAAAGGAAAGGAATGGGAATAACATTGGAAGAAGGGAAGAAATGAGAATAAAACTGAGAATAAAACTGAGAATAAAAATGAGAATAACATCAAAGGGGCAAAGGAATGGGAATAACAGTGAAAGAGGGAAAGAAATGGTAATAACACAATAAAATGTGAAGCAAGAAAAGTACAGTTTTATAGAAGTGGACAAAGAATGTGTTTGTGAATGATAAAATATGAATAGGAAAAAATGAAAAGAAGCAAAGAAATGGGAATAACATAGGAAGATGGAAGAATGAGTCAAAGAATTAAAAGGAGTTTATGAAAGAAAAAGCAAAGAAGGAGAAGGAGGAATAAGAAAAGTAGAGATCAGTAAATGTTGAGGCAAAGAAGAATAAAAAGAAAAAACATGATAAAGATTTGAAAAAGACTGATTTTAGGAGAAGAAAGTTTGGTCCCATCACTGGAGGTGGTCATCATGAATGCTGTGATGGTCATGGCTGTCAGAATATGACAACTTGTTTTTCATGGCATTTCAAAGGGCAAAGAAGTTACTTGGCAGTACCCATCTCCTCTCTGATTATCATGCACGGAGGAAATAGTGGAGGATGATAACTGAAAAAGTGATGTAGAAGGACAGAAGTATATGATAAAAAGTAGAACAAAATAAAGAGATTGATATATGATGGAGAGGAAAGTTTATAAAAAGAAGTGACCTATAACAATACAAGAAAGAAGAGTTATCTTGAAGGGGGAAAGAAGAGTAAAAAAAACATCTGAAAATTTCAAATAATAAGGAAAATTTTGCAAAATGAATGAATGATAAACCAAACTGAAGAGGAATTAAAACAAAAGATAGATATAAAAAAGGAATGTAAAACAATTTGTTTTGGGAGGAATTAAAATAAGAATTGAGCAAAGATTGCCCAATCTGAACATACCTCTTGTTCCTAACAAAATGAAAAGCTTTGTTCAGAAAAGTTGTAGACTAAAAAGGCTGGCTATTAGAGATGCTGCTCCCTATTAAGAAACCGTTCATGTAAGGCTATTATTGTACTTTAAAAATACTGATCTTTAAAAAAAAAGAATAGAGAATCACTTTATAAAAAAGAATCATAAAAATTTTCTTGTTACAAGACAATATTTCTGGAATAACAGTTTTATTTTTCATTATTACTTAATTATGTTTGTTGATATTGATATATATGCCAAGAACTCCCCCTACCTCTTCTGAAGATTTAATTATATAACAAAAAAGATACTAGAAAAATCTTTTTTCAATTTTGGAAAATGGTAATGCATCAATATATATAAATGTATATATATTTTTTTTGTGAAAACATAATGTATTCTAAACAGTTGATGTGTTTGTCTGGGAACGATGCTTTTCTATATCTGTGAACATAGAAAGGACAAATCAGTCTCTAGCAAGAATGAATTTAATTAGTGAAGTACAGGAATATTAATCCGGATGGATATCTGGCGCTGGATTCACAAAGAATTATCACTGCCAACAGTTTCAAATTTTAGCCACCCAATATTTTTTAAGAGATGTGGATTTTAATTTTTGTAAAGTTGTTATGGAATAGAGGTTTTTCTCAGTGCTTATTCTTTTCTCTGTTAACAATTGTGGCATGCCAGTGACAAGATATTTTGTCAAGATATCTGGTGATGGGATAGACTTGGCAGAAGTAGATTCATGCCTTCTCAAAGGCATTAATACACAGAGAACATCAGTGATGGAAATTGGTTATGGGAACTAGGTAAAGCTGAATTTGGGAACTAGGTATATGGTAATGTCTCCATTATTAGACATCGAACATACAAAAAACCTAGAAATTGAGAAGTAGGTCTACATTGTGCCCTTGTGTACCTCCCTCTCCATTTCCACTACTGGTGAACATAAACAGCTTCAGTTAGAGTTCTGTATGTGTTCGCTGATTCCATATTTCTTTAATCTGAATCCATTATGCTATCCTACACTTTCATTTTTTTCTTTTAGTAATTACTAATTCCGTAATATAACTTATAATGACTGTTGTAGCAAAAATGTTATTGACTTGTGGAGTAAAGACCTTTGTTCTAGTTTAAAATTAATTTATTTTTCTTAGATTATTGTTTGGTAATGTGTTTCATCAACTGAACTTGGGAGATGAAGATTTTTCAGTCTCTTATCTACTTACCATATTCTCTCAGGAAGTCCTTCTGTATTCATTTTCTTTTTGGTTCTTTAATAAGACAAAATGTGAGAAATAGATTACAAAAAAAAAAGCCTGTAATGTTCAACTTGAACGCAGGCTAGAATTGATAAAACACTTTTTTGAAACTGTTTCAGTCTTGCATTTTTCTGGTTGAATACAGGTTTAACCTCACTAGTCTGGTATCTTCGGACAGTTGTTTGAATCTAATGGTCATGTAGGTATGAACTGCTTTGGAAAATCCACTACTCCGGCACCTGTCTGTTCCCAAGATTGCAAGATTAGAGAGGTTCAACCTGTATTGATTTTTTGCTCAATTTATTTTGAAGTTTTAATACATTTATCACTGACCTGAAAATCTTCAATATTCATTGTAATGCTTTTGTTTTTGTTTTCACAGCTTCCAAGTTTATTCTGGTGAGTAAAAAATTGAATTATTTTAAAGTTTAGTAACATTTAATTTGTTGATTTTTTCCCAGAACTATAAACTAAATAAAAAGTATTATCTTTCTTAACAAATATCTACAAAAAAATGACTTGTAAGTAGTTGATGATGTGTATAGACATTAGAGAGTTCAATAGCAGTACACTTAGGTGTGGTTCAATTTAAGACCAAAAATATAACTATTAAATTGCATAACTCAATTGGAAAAACTCTTTCCATAGGTTTACCTATACACACTGAGTTATGTGAACTTTTATCATATGTAGGTTAGTGTTATTATCAAGATAAATGATTGAAGGTCTGTCAGATGAAGGAAATGGTGGGTAGTGTGGTGTTTAATTATGTTGGATTTTCACCATTTTATTTTAAAAAATCAGCATAAATGATTATGGTATGTGGTGCTCAATGAGTATTATGTAGGTTGTTATTATCAGGGATGGAAATAGAGGGTATGTGGGGGTACTTCTCAATTTCCAGCATATACCTACTACTCAATTTCCAGTTTTTTAATGGAGACATTATTAGCTATCCTTCAGACTACCCCAAGGTAACGGCAACATAGTCAGTCATCAGACACTTTGCACATCAGGACCCTTTTTATTTAAATAAATGAATGTAGGTCTACCTACTCAACAAGCTCACGGCCTCCCAGTAATACCTTTGTGGACGTGGACTCCCAGGCAGCCGACCCCCAGGTTGGGAACCACTGCTGTATACCTAGTTCCTAAACCCATTTCCATCAATGGTTGTTATTATTGTTTGCCATGTATGTAAGAGATTTATATGGCAGATTTAGGCTTTAATCTTAATTTTGAACTAAACATCTTGAAGTTAGCTTTCATGCCACAATCTATATTATGATAAGCAATGTGTCCGCACACTTCCATCTGTCTAATTTCCGGCAGCCACACTTAAAAAATAAACGTTTTACAAGGGTGGGAGGAAGAGATGAGGTTCTGAGAATAGAATCACAACACAAAGATTGTGAAGAGGGAGAGTAGAGAGAGAGAGAGAGTGTATCAGGGTAGGGGTATGCAAAAAAAGTAGGGAGTGAAATAAAGATATTCACCGAAGGAGAACAGCTGAACTGAGAAAAGAAGAAAGGCAAGAAAAGAAAATGAGGTGGAATTGAACTCTCTTTTGAGTGTCTGTGAGCAGAAAATTTGGTCAAGTGCTGGGGATGGTCGCTTCAGGCAACTCCCATACGTTTTTTTCAGATACTACACTGCTTTAGATTTCCACCCCTAGGTATACTGTTATCAAAGCAACGGGTATTTTATTAGTTTACTTTTATTTTCCAGAAGGGTTAAAGGCCCATACTGTAAAATATCTTGTGAGTGATGGATTGTAAGTATGAGATAGTCAGGGGCCTGGGAGATAACGAAAACACATTTACAATGATTGTAGATGAAAAGAAAATGTGTGGGATTGTTGTGTTGATTTCACTTATTGATTGTGTGTAAAAAGAAGAAATAAACACTGAAAACCACTGTAATCAGAAGCAGGTGCTTGGGCAAGATAAAGGTGATAGAAGTCTTAGTAACACATTTGGCTTATCCTTCTGCAAATACTCAGTTTTGTTAGGACACAGTTGAGAGATTTACTGACAATATTTGCCAGTGATTCATAGCAAAATAATACAGGAATTGCATTAAAAAAAGTGAGCCCCACAACAAAGAAGGGAAAGATTTTGGACGGTTGTAATTTTTTTTATTGAGTTGTTCGCATAAAAACACTTTGACTGGCCAGTTATTGTACTATTTGCAAATGATATATTGAAAAAGAATTGCTGTCTTATTTAGCTTGTCATTGAATAATGTAGCAGCTGCTAATGTATATATGTCCACATTTCTTTTCCAAGTTACTTAGTTTAGAACAAAATTTATGAATAATATATATATACACACTGTCCTTTTTTTAAGTTTAAAAGAGTAACATTTTTTTAAAATTTGTGAGTTTAGAAAAGATTGGGTAAAGAAAAACAAAGTGTTTGCAAGATTTTCACCATAAAACTACAAAATATTCAAATTATATGATAATATTCTATGAAATTTTTGAACGACTTCACTTTCCCTCCCCCCCTATTTCATCTGGTTCATTCTCTTACTCTGAATATTGACAACATGTTTGTTGTTAATGTTTTAATACTAGTAGTATTATTAAAGCAATTTTATTATTAGATGAAGTATTATAACCCAATATTGTATCAGTTTTGACTAATTTTCATTTGGAGTAAGGAGTGGGTTTAAAAGGTAAGATTTGGCTGGCCCTGAAAGCTTCTATTTGCTGTGTTGTTAAAGTAGCTGGATATAAACCAGGTTTCCCTCTGGCAAAGAAGGTTGTGAGTTTGAATCCACCTTAAGCCTACTCTTTATTTCCGATCAGCACTGTTTACTCGCTGCCGTAGAGTGGCATAATACTTCATCTAATAATGAAAAGAAATAATAAAAAAGAAATACTAGTAAAAAAATTAATAATGGTTAACTGACTGATAGTCGAGAACCAGGTGTGGCCCAACGTACTGGCAACATGGGCAGTAGCTCAGGACGCCTAGTGCAGGGTTATGCCTGTTATGTGTCTGAGGCAGTAGGACTTTCCACATACAAATGGGAAAATGAATAAAAACAGTGAAAATAAGAAAATTCCCTGATGTGAAGTCAAATTTTTCAGGAATATCTGACAGTTAAAGATAATAATCATTTGTCAGTAATGTAAATGCATACTCTCTTCTTGTTATAATAATGAATATGTTATATTCATCAAATGATGATCTGAAACTCGGATGCTGTGTTGGAACTGTTTTCTTTTACCTGAATATTGTAATAAACTTTTTATTCCTAAATAGTTGTTCTCACTGTAAATCATAAATGAATAATACGATAATACTATACTATAAAGGGCACCAAAGTCTAGCACCGAGAACCCTATGGCCAGGCCTGACCAGAAGTTAGCCATTGATGCAGATTGGTGGAAGTTATGCAAATTTACTATATATACTATCCATTTGAAATATATGCTCCATGAACACTTTTGCTACAACTGCTTATTCATGTATATAAAATCTCACAAGTTGTATTTGAAAAGAACTGTTATTGCACAGAACTTGGAAAAGTGGCTTTTATGGCTGTGATATGAATACCAAAGAAAGTCTTCTGCCATGATATTGGGAACCACTTATTTTATATGATCCGTGATTTCCAAAAGTTTATAACTATGGCTCATAAAACTACACCCTCTCTAAACTACCCATTTAGGAGGATGTCTTTTGCCTGACTAAAGCTGCTATTTGATGACAGACAACATTTATTGCATTGGGAATCTCATTGCTTTTAAGTCACAAAACTACATTCCCTTTGGTATTTAGTTACAGCAACAGGGGTGGAATGAATCTTCCTTCTGTGTCTTTCAGTATCCATTTCAATTTAATGTAACCAAAAATATGTATAAAGCAAGTCATGAACATTGTGTTGTTGCTGTTGATATATTTTTCTTTGTAAGGAATACATTTTTTAGAAATCACTTTTTATATATTACTTATTGGTATAGAAATTGACATACTAAGAACTTAAAAAAAGAATAAAAAAAGATAAATTCAGTATCATCAAATGTTTTTAGTTTCCTATTTCCCTTTGCTCTTGCCATATTAAACAGAAACATAACCCATATAAACTCACACACACGCACAGAGGTAGATGAAGACCATTTTTCCCCAACATTTATAAATATGCCAAAGTGTCCTTATCTTTTCAAGAAAAGAGTGATATGTTATTATCCAGTTCAGATATATTGATTGTGCCTCCACTCTCCACAGGCTTCTCGGAATATGGCTTGATACCATTCATTGAGTTAAGAATGGACTCAATATCCTTGATGGGTGCCATGTTTTAGACAAATTCATATACAGTACCTGTCATAAGTATTTGAACAGACAACCATTTTGCTTCTATTCACCTGGTTTTTCAAATACTTATACATAAAAAAGTATTGCTCATGATTATTTGAACAAGCACAAAATCTGTTTTTATTTCCTGAGATTGCGGGGGCCATTATGGATTTTAAGTGGGGGCATCAAAATTAACTTACTAGTTTGGTAACTCTTCCATATAGCAATGTGAGTTCACTTTTTTAATCTCCTAAAATAATTGTGAACAAGATTTTAGAAGGATAGAAACAAAAAACTTGCTTTATTTTCATTTAACAAATTAATTCTATTAAAAAAAAAACATTTTCAAGAAATTTAACATTCAGAACCACAAAACATGACTAAAATCATTGCTTGTTATGTTGATTGCAAAACATTTGGTTCTTGTGTAATGTTTCCGTTTTTAGCTCTCAAAACCAGGTGATTAGAAGCAAAATGGTTGTCTGTTCAAATACTTATGATAGGTACTGTATATACATACAAGGTTGTCTTTCAAGTTCTGAAGAGATAAATCATTCATCATTGGATATCCTACAAATATAGCCTTGTACCAGACTTGAAAAAGACTTGATAAATGTCAACCACATATCTAACAATCCAATGACTCATAGAAAAAAATGTGAAGTGTTCATAATACAGGGTAATTGGGCATTTCCTCTGAGAGAATTTTTGATGTAATAAGTTTAGAATACATGGCTAGAAGAAGTCTTTTAAAATTCTAAGACTTTGCACTTCCTAGTTTTGATATTCCATTTGATTGCATCAGTTCATCACTGTATGAGCTCCAATTGTACCTGATTTTATGGCCAATAATATTTACTAAACATTAAATATTTTCTGCAGAGAGGTAAAATATATGAACCCAGAAATAAAAACATACAAATATATAAAACTTGTAATATATATATATATATGACAACAGTGTAGCAAGTTAAATTCCTTCATATATGGTTCTTGTATGAATAGAATCTACCAAAAACAAATCTACCCCGAAGCATTGGTATTATCTAACGACAATTTCCCTTGTTATTCTTCATCCAAATATTTTGCAAAGCAGGTGTTGCTGGAGTACAACTCTGAGAGAATCCTGAAAGTTTACTGCTTGTTTACCAAACCAAGGGAATTCTTCAAAGACGTCTCATTTTTGTTGTATACATTTCTCACCTGAGAACTAGATGCCAGGCCTACCACTCTTTGATTCAAAGAAGCAATTCACCTTAAAGATATTTTTGAGTTATTAGTGTATTTTCTTTTCTTCCTTTTCCTCTTTTCCTGAAAGGTGCCAAGGAAGCAAAAACTAAAGAAAGGAACTGATAATTAAATTGAATTCATTTTAACCACCTGAAGCTGAAAATAACAGAACTGAAATAAACAAAAATAAATACCCAAAGTAGCTTATCTGCATCTGTCAACCACGT
>VCCN01000741.1:3953686-3965444 GCA_006491835.1 Architeuthis dux | reverse complement strand
TAGGGAAATGTTAATTTTATATATCTGTTTAGTTTAACGTGATGAGATAGACAAACAGTGAAGAGTTTATTCCCCTAAATTTGATGATGATTGTTTGTGTTAGGGGGGGAATAAAGTCAACTCCAATTTGGACTGGAGTTTGACAACAACAAAGATGAAGATACTCAATTTGAAAGCCAGACAAGCATGGATTTCTTTATTACTTTATCCATGATTTATTCCATTCTGGTTCACACCACTGGCCCAGTGACCTCACTGTGAATGGCCTATTCTTCTTACAATTAATCAATATCTCATATCCCATAAACCAATTAGGTTGGCCGACAGTGTAAAGTCTGGGCAGTGGTCTAGATTTTCCGCCATTGTCCAATTATTGTGTTCAATCAGTTTCCAGGAAAATCAATCAATCAATCCATCAGTCTCTGGCCTTGATTCTCTTAATCAGTTTCGTAACCTTGCTCACTTCTGTGGCCTAGATTTTCTTTCTAGACTGGTGACCACCATAACCTCAGCCCACGCATTATCTACTTTCAAGCAGCCAATAAGTCCCTGACCCAAATTCTGCTAGACAGTCTGGTTGCTGACAGGAAGTATGTAGGTCACTATCTGAATTCGGTCTATTAATCACATTTGCTCAATCTATTTTGTCAGTGTGTCTAAGAATAAGATGTTTGTAATTCAAGTTAGCAAACGACCTATTACAAGTCAATCTGGAATACACACTTTTCGATTTGATAATCTTGGACTAAGACTCGAAAAGTTATTACAAAACATTGATTCTAATCGCAATATATGCAGGTTTTAAGACATCTTTCTCAACAATAAAAGAAAACATATCTAGATATTTCTTTGCATCCAATATGCTAGTATTATAGATAGGAAGCCAATCAGTGAAAGCTGGAGGTGTACAATTGAGCTGAATTGAGATATGGTTTCAAGGCAAACTAAGTAACCTCAGATCTGCTGACAACATCTTTTTTGCTGAAAACTTTGATCTCCAAACAAGGCTAAATGAGCTGAATGAAGAAAGTAAGAAAGTTGGTCTTCACATGAACTTCAATGAAACCAATGCCATGTGCAACAAATACTTTGAGGATAGTGACATAGCTGTCAAAATTGGAAGAAAGTAGATAACTACATGTACCTGGGAGTACAAATCTCCATAGAATCCTCAAAAGGATAATATCAAATTATTACAGTACTTCCAATAAGCTGGTATTGTAGATGAGAGTCCATGCATTGAAGGCTTGAATTTCTCACCGAATCTATAGAAAGATTCTATATTTTTAAATTTATATATAGAAAGATACCACAATTCTTTATTTTCCTAAAATACCTCTGTAAAACAGAAATGTGTCTTATATGAGCATGCTGTAAAGCCCAGAACTACAAGTCAGTTTGTTACTTAAATTCTAATTTTAAGTGACCTAAAAACACAAACTTGTAGCAATTATGGAAAAAGTATTCTAGATAGCCAGTGACCTTTACAAAGTGCTCCAAAGGTTGTGACCGTATACCAAACGTTGATTAGTCTAATTTTCTAATCCATATTCTATTTAACAGGTAGTTTGTTATCTGCACTATGGGATTTGGACTTTAATTTGATTAAATTCTTAAGAATCAGTCAGTGATTAAAACTCTATGGCTAGTTACTGCAAGTTTATAACCCAGAACTGTGGTCTTGACTTTAACTAATTTTCTATTTGTCAGTGAATTACAATCTGTTCATTAATCCTGGAAACTTGATTCTATCCATTTAAGAAGCAAGTTGTAAAGCTTGAATAATGACTCTTTGCTATCGCCAGGGATTTATGTATTTACTGAGCTTTGCTTGGTCTGGCACAAGTGTGGGGAACCCAGTTGGGATTGAACTCACAACAGTAGTAATGATCTGTGAGACTAGTTGACTAACCACCACTCCACAGTGAGGTGCCTTATTTATTTAGCTTAGCTTAGTCTAACACCAGGCCAGAAGTGCGGGGCATTCAGTGAGGCTCAAACTCACTACAGTAGAAATTGTCTGCAAGACACTAACATTAGTACTGATTGCTGCCTGAGTTCTTTTATGACTGACATAAGTCCAAACTTTTATAAACCAGTATTTAACAAGGTTTATAATTTGATTGTAAATAACTATATACACTCTTAATCTACTACCTATATTTTAGTACTTAGTCTATAGTCACTATTTATATCCATCATTTGATAGTCTATATTTATCTTTGTTATTTATTGAATACTCTTGTTTAGTGTATCTAGTACCAGAGCACTCTTTAACTCTTTGAATCTTTGTGGGTTAAATTTCATCTTACTTTTGAAGTATTGATATCTGCATGGTGGGTCATTTTTAATACCACCTTTTTATCTTCATATATCTATAGCACAAAGGTTTTTATTCTGTCCCACCATTTTGTTTAGTACCCAGGCTGATCAACAGATGGCGGCGTAGTTCAAAGCAGAAGAAAAAGAAATGAGCCTCAAAGAGTTAACCTAAATTCTGTGACCTATATTTCAGTTAAGAATCACCTACGCGCGGATTATCTAACTGATGTCTAAAAAGAACCAGGAAGTTGGATATATATCTATTTTCAGCTAATTGAATTATGGTCAATTTCTTTCTTTTTTTATTTCCTGATTTGTTTTATCCTTTTAAATCTGATACTTCTTCCTTTGGTTCAACCAGCCTTACATATGGTTTCTGTCGAGTGCTAATTCATTTAATCTTTTAATGTAGAGAAGAACTTAACATATAACAGCATGTGTCACTGAACATTTCCAAGACTTAGATTAATTTTGCTCTTTGGCATCCCATTGATATTTGATGATATGCAAATTAATTGAAGTAAAGGAAGTTGTTTTCTCTTCTTTTTATTACCACCCATGTCATTGTGGCAAAAACATTTTTTCCTTTGGTTTAGACCAGAGGTTCCCAACCTTTCGAGTCATTCCTCGCTTTTGTCAATAAGATTACTAGTATTCTCCTCCTTCCATTTATTAAGTTGCAACAAAGAATAATTTCAAATAATAACTTTATTTTACGTTTTAGTATTAGACAGCTTCATACTAAGAATTAGTTTAATTTTATAATTGTATAGCTGCTGCTGTGTATTTTTACAAAGCAAGCAAAAATAATTAGAACACATCATTTGAAATTCCATTTATTACAAAAAGAATAAGAATTCTACAATCGTAACTGATATACACATCAATGTGATCTCTGTACTTGTTTTTTTGCTACTAGTTCTTCGATTTGTGGGTCTATTATTGAGGGAGCAGATCTTAATTGATCCTCAACTTGTAGCTTATTTCGAGCCTTCGACTTGATAGATAGAAGTGCAGAAAACCCTATCTCTAGACTGGACTTTTATTTTTGCCTTATTCCCTCCTAGGCTACCCCCACCCCCACCCCGGGAGGGAACCACTGGTTTAGACATCAATTTCTATATATGACTCTCTCATTCTAAGTATCAAAGTTTGTTGAAATTCTGTACTTTGAGAGAAAAAGGCTTCTTTTGATATCAAAAGAAAGTACGTCACAAACGTGAACCAATATGTGGTTAAAATGTACCATTATCTTGAAAACATCAAACACTTTTCTGTCATTAATGATTTGTGAATCATAAGATCTTTTATAAAAATAAAGTCCACTGACAAAATGAAATGGTAGTTTTATGGAGTAATTTTATATAATGTAATGATGGGTGAAAAAGTTCAAAAATATAAAGAAACAGGTCTGGTTAGTCACTCACTAGAAACTGTCATGTGACCAATGTCATTTGGCAGCATGCCGTGTTGGGGCTGATCAATTAAATAATTTGAAAAAGGGGTGATCAAGGAATAAGTTACTTCTCTCTCCTTTTGTTGGGCAGTGATTACTAGAAAAGTCTGAATTTTCAACAAAAAACCAAGCAGCAATGCTGCCGGGCACAAACTAAGAGGACAAGTTAGGATAGAGTTACATTACAAATTTAAACCCCCACTAAAAACCTATTTAAGAGTGAATTTTAAAAAAACCCAGAAAAATCGTTTTTGTAGACATAATAAAGAGTACATGCTTAAATTTTCAGCCCTCTAGCTCCATTGGTACGGCCTGTATACAGGATACATACATAGCCATCCAGCCAGACCAACTTAAAAACTGAAAAACCTATGTTGACAGTTTTGGTTGACAGTTTCTAACATGTATGGTTTGAAATTAAAAATAGTCTTCTGGCTTTAATAGTCCCATAATTTTAAATTTTATGATGGTATTTGGTTGCTGTATCATCTTCAGCCTGATTTTGATGACAGTGGCTTGAAATATGAAGAGAACAAGTTTTGTTATTTTTTTTTATTTATTCACAAAATACTTTTATTATTATTCTTACAGGAAATAGTCTAATCCCATTGAAAGCATATTTAAGTAGATATGCTGATAAACAAACAACATATACAGCGTAATAACTAGAAAGCACTCAGGGAGTGCATACCTCTGTCAGTGCTGCTGTCAGTAACCTTAAACATCATTGAAATCACTTAGTGCAGGGGTCCCCAACCTTTTTGTGTCGAAGAGCATTTTCATTACTACCAGTAGTGCAGCGGTCACCATTTACTTTTCAAGTCAAATTTATATTAGGACTTAATAATAAACAACATACATAATATTTAATTCCTATTTCAGATAATGCACAAAACAAATTACTGCAAAACAGCAAGTTTTAAGAAATTGTTTATATTATTATAGAAAAAAATCGAGGCAAGTTTTATTATAGAAAATTTTGAATTTCCTAGCATCTCAGTTTTATCTTGTATGCTGCACTTTTCAGGAAAGGAATTTTTTCTATTACAACCAAAACCCCAAATGGTTTCACCTGTTACAAATGATTTTAGCACAATGTCATTCTGCAGTTCCAAAATCTCTAGTTATAGATCTTCTGTTTTTACTTGAATGTCTTCCAATGACTGGCACTATATTATATTTATGTGGCAAGTAAAAGGATTTAATGAAAATGTGATCATTGGCTCTATGATAGTAAAACATTCAAATCTTTTTTTCGAACTGCTACTAAAGCAATTGAATTGGGGGATTAGAACTGTCACCTATCATTTTCTTCATATTCTTCATATTTGGGAAATGTGTGAAAGACTTCATCTTCAGGTGAGAAATCCGTAAAACAAGTTTTGCTTTAAATGAATTTATAGAGCCTATCATTCTAGATATATGTTTGCTTTTACCCTAAAGCTCCAAGAATTTAATTTTTCTGTGATGTCTGTGAGAAAATCCAAATCCACCAACTAGCAAGAGTTGCATAGTTGATCAAAGTTTTGGGTTCTGGATTGGAGAAAAACTTTTCTCTCTTCAATTAGGCTTGCAAATCTTGCCAGAAACATTAGCCAGTATATGTCCAAATACTCACTCATCCCATATGGCCTCAAAACCTCTCTGATATTGGTTAAATTGGGAGGGGGGGTCAGCTTTTAGATCCCTGAGAGCTGGCAGCCCTGCATTCCCTCACCTTTTTTTTAGCACTACACCACTGATAATGATACAAATTCTGTCAGTAAAGGGAAATGAAACAATAATCACATTTGTATTTTAGGGCTGACTGCATCTGAACCCAGCATATATAGGAAGGTTTCAGTTTTTCTTATTGCTTCCACTGACTTTACCACTACTCTACTACTCCGCAGCTTAGTTTTAGTCATCTTCTTGACTAACAATCTAAATATTTTCTAGTGGTAGGGGAAAAAAGTTAATGATTAAACACTGATCTTTTTTTTTTCTTCAATTGTTTTTACCTAAAATTTGAAAAGAAAAGATGAAAAAAAGTGGATTGTCAGAGGTCAAGGATAAATGCAACTATTACTGACAGAATAGGGTTATATGTAAATCAATCTTTATCATTATTATTATTATTATTGGATGAAGTATTGTAACACACCACTTTATATTAAATTTGTGGCCGATTGGTAAAAGCAGCTAGGAGTAAACTAATCTCTCTCTGGCAATGAGGGTGTGAGTTCGTATCTCACCGAAGGCTTACTCTTTATTTTGGATTGTGCTGTTATTCATTGCCATAGAAACAGTGGCCCAAATTAATAAGTTGTATAAAAACAACTAAAATTAGGATGAAGGTAAAAACTAGTCAAATTTAATAAAGGGTTATGTCTTTGCATATTTTGGTCAGTACATTCTTATACTTGTAAAATCAACTCTACCTGCTTAGTATGACCCCCCCCCACACACACACACACAAAAATGTCTTTTGCAGAGAGTATTATAGGCAAAGAATTATTTGTTTTTCCATAGATTCCTCTAAGTAAATCCAGCCCACAGATTTAATAGCAGGAATGTATAAATAACCAGTTCTAAGCGAGACACATTCACCTCTGAACAGTGCAGTTAGCAAAGGGAATTATATCTTTAGACCAATCTAATCTGTGGCACCGTTTGCCACTGGGTGTGCGGTTGTGACTCAAGCCCATGGATTTCTTTTGCAGTAAAGCCCCCCCCCCCCCTTCAACCCTCTGCTCCACCCAGCCAGATGGAACTGGACCAGATCAGACCAGACCGTCGCACTTTACCACCAATTCTTTTTCCAGGCTCTTAGATTATGTTGGGCTTTTAAAGTTGATATATTTTGCCAGTGGAAAAAGAAGTACAACTAGACTAAAGCTTGTATCAATAAATGGTATCATTATTTATATGCACAGACGGCCAAGATGGTGGTTTGGAGAGGAGGCGGTTACTGATGTGAAGGTATAGAGATGATAATAACTAAAACAGATAAAATATAGAAAAAAAGTTTTGGTTTATGCTTAATGTATGATTATTATTGCTTTTAGTTTATCAGGGGGACATAATCTCTTCTGACAGTGTTTGCATGAATTTCTCTGCTTGCATAAGTGTATGATTGCTTGTGTGTGTATGTGTATTTAATGTTATGTTCTGTATAGCTTGCATATTTATGTGCTTGGCCTTCTCCCTTCTTTTTCATTGTTTTATTTCCTTTTCTTATTTTATCTTTATCATAAAATAAACTATCAATTTCACAAACAGCTCTCTGTTTTGAAGTCTATCATTTCTTCTTTCTTTCTTTTTCTGTCTGTCTGTCTCTCTCTGTCTGTCTGTCTCTTTCTTTCTTTTTCCTCTCTCTCTCTTGTTCCTCCCTTTCCCCCTCTCTCTTGTTTCCCCCTTTTCTCTCTCTCTTTCTTTCTTTTTCCTCTCTCTCTCGTTCCCCCCTTTCTTCCTCTCTCTTGTTTTCCCCTTTTCTCTCTCTCTTGTTTTCTTCTCTCTCTCTATCTTGTTCCCCCCCTCTCTCTCTCTCGTTTTCCATCTCTCTCTTTCTCTATTGTTTCTCTCTCTCTCGTTTCTCTCTCTCTCGTTTCTCTCTCTCTCGTTTCTCTCTCTCTTGTTTTCCCTATATCTCTCTCTCATTCTCTCTCTTGTTTTTCTGTCTGTCTCTCTCTGTCTGTCTCTGTCTCTCTCTCTCTCTGCCTGCCTGCCTGCCTGTCTGTCTGTCTGTTTCTCTCTCTTCTATCCCAAACTCTTATTATTTCTATATTATCTCTCTCAAAATCATAGCCTTTCTTTTTCATCTTTCTTTATTGCACACTTAATCTCTTGCTACCTTCATTTATCTCATTCTTTTTCAATTTAACTTGAATGTTTCTTTCTTCTTAGTTTTCTTGGTTATTTTGTTCACTTTTCTCTCTCTTTCTCTCTTTCTATAACTCTGTCTACTTCTTTCACATTTACCCACTCTCTCTTATTCTTTTAAAATTTCTAATTATCCCTACTCTGTTATCTTTTTATTTCTGATTCTTTTCATTATTTAAAATTTTTTCTCCTCATCTCTTTTTTAATAAACTTTTTTCTACTGATTCTCTTTCAGAAATATATTTCTCCTTCACTCATTTTTTCCTGCGTATTCTCTTTTTTTAAATTCCTTCTCTTTATCCTCACTCCCTTTTACTCTTTTTGTCTCTTATTTTTTATATTTATAACCCTCATATTCTTTTTCATTTATCTTTTGCTTTTCTCCGTTTTTTTGTTTTTTTTTATCCCTGATTCATTTTCTGCTGTCTTTTATTTTTATTTTCTGTGCCTTTTCTCTACATATTCTTTCTCTAATTCTCTCTCTATCTCCTCTTCTGTCTCTTCATTATTCTAATTCAGTATTCCTGTTTTTCTTTTTAAATATAATTTCCAGCTCTGTTTCTTTCTTTTATCTTTTATTTATTATTTCCCCTACCACTTTCTTATCTTCATTATTTATCACTGTCTTTTTGTTTCTTCTCTCTGCACTGACAAGGCTATGCATAAACATGTGCAGATATTTTATGTGTTAGACCCTCAGAGAATATTTTATGGTATTCTTGACCGTACTCAAAAGTAGAGGCACCCTGATATTTAAACGGTCTTTTAGTTATTTCTCTTTCCTCAAACGAACAACCACAAATAAACTTTTATTTACATGAGCAAACATCTATATTCACACTAAAGCACAAATATTAATTCATTCTTACATAAGTATTCTAACAGTCCACACTAACGTTAAGGAAAAAAACAAACTCATACACCTTCCCACAAACAGACTTATACACAGATAAATTAATCACATGTATATACTTACACATTTACATTTTCATACAAGTTCTCATGTAAATATACTTACTCACCCTCTTGTAGAATAAATAATGCTTGTACGTAGTTCCATAGAAGATGGAAATCAAATAGATGTAAAATGCACATCATTTTTATGTATACACATACAATACTTTATTTCTGAATTATACTATAATAACCCTATTCTAGTGATTCCCAACCTTTTCGAGTCATTACCCCACTTCCACTTATTAACTTGCAACAAAGAATAATTTCAAATAATAACTTTATTTCATGTATAATCAGACAGCTTCATACTAAGAATTAGTTTAATTTTATAATTGTACAGCTGCTGCTGTGTATTTGTTATTCAAAGAAAGCAAGCAAAAATAATTAGAATACATCATTTGAAATTCCAATTTATTACAAACAAAATAAGAATTCTGCTATTGTAACTGATATACACATCAATGTGATCTCTGTTCTTGGTTTTTGCTACTAGTTCTTTGATTTGTGGGTCTATCAGTGAGAGAGCACATCTTAAATCATTCTCAACTTGGAGATTATTTTGAGCCTTCGACTTGATAGACTGGACTTTTAGTTTTACCTAATAGCCTTATTCCCCCCTTGGATTACCTAAATCTACCCCCCTGGGGGGGAATTCCCCCCCTGATTGGGAACCACTGCCCTATTCTGTCAGTAACACTTTCACTGACAATTGATAATCCCTTTCTTCCTTATTTTCAATGTATAACATACAGACTGAAGGGTGAAATTTTCTAAAACCAATTTTAGATAAAAACATTGCGAAATTCAGTGTTTAATAAAATGTTTTCCCTACCACCAGAAATATTTAGTTTGGTAGGGCAGAAAACAACTAAAGCTAAGCAGGGAGTGTGGTGGACTACCAGTAAATTCAGTGAGCAGTGATAAGAAAATCCCAAACCTTGCTGCTGTATTACAAGTTTGAGTACAGTTGGTGCTAAAGTGCAACCATGATTATTGTTTCATTTTTTTCCCTGCCACTATAATGCAATTATTAAGAGGGAATCAAAGTTTTGACATATTTGTTTAATAACTCCTACCTGTGATATCATAGCTTACATAAAAAGTTAGCTAAAAGATAAATGAATATTTCTCAATAGCACCAAAATCCTCTTTTGGAACTGACAATTGCTTGCACATTAATACAGAGGTTTGGTGTCCAAGGATATAAAAATCTAAATTGATAGGATACCCAGTGCAGAAGAATGTTTAGCAAGATTGTGATACAGGCTAAGAAGTTTGAGTAAATAACCACCTGAATCAGGGACTGCTGAAGGTACCAGCAACACGGGCAGTTGCCAGGGGGTGCCTGCCATGTGTCTGAGACAGTAGGAGTTACCAAATACAAATGGAAGTAGCATTCCAAGGGAAATTATGAATTAACCCCACCCATATATGCTTCTTTTTACCTTATAAATTAAGCAGTGGTGGTGGTAAAATTAAAAGACCTTGATGAAAATGCTACCAGTATGGTTTGAACT
Source organism: Architeuthis dux (assembly GCA_006491835.1). Classification (NCBI taxonomy): domain Eukaryota; kingdom Metazoa; phylum Mollusca; class Cephalopoda; order Oegopsida; family Architeuthidae; genus Architeuthis; species Architeuthis dux. The sequence continues at coordinate 3,955,331 of VCCN01000741.1, read as the reverse complement.
ATAAATTCATGATTTAAAAAAAAAGGGGTCTGGTTAGTCACTCAATAGAAACCTTCATGTGACCAATGTCTTTGAGCAGCATGCTTGTTGGTGTGATCAATCAAAGAATTGGAAAATGGGGTCATCAATGAATAAGTTACTTCTCCCGCATTTTGTTGGATAGGGATCACTAAAAAAAGTCTGAATTTTCAAAAAAACAAGCTTAAAAAAACTAAGGGATCAATTTAGGATAAACTTATGTTGCAAATTGAACCTCCTCTAAAAACCTATTATGGGGGGAATTTTCAAAAAACAAAAAAAATCGTTTTCCTTACTCGTTGAGGGGAGTGTGTGTGTGCCAAATTTCAAGTTTCTACTATGAACGGTTAGGGCAAAATCTGGATACATATAAATGTTGGAACACATAAATAACTTAAACCCTATAACAGTGTTTAAACCGGTCTGTTGTGGGTAGCAGTGATTAAAAATTGGGGAATGAATAAATTAAACAGAATAATAACAGTCAAAATAAGAAAATTCCCTGATGTGAAGTCATATCTTTCAGAAATATCTAACAGTTTAATACTTTCTGTTGTGGTGAAACAAAGGAAATTCTCATTTTATTCCAATATATTTATTTTTCTCACTGTAAAACATACCTAAATAAGATAATACTATACTTTAAAGGGCACCAAAGTTGAGCTTTCCTGAGAGTCACAAGGAATCTTATGGCCAGCCCTGACCTGAATCTCAAAATGATGTGGCCTAGAGCCAAGCTAAGCTATAATTATGAAACATTTACTATTATTAGAGTAGATTATAAGTAGCCTATCTGACTTATTCAGTACTTCCAAGATCTACAAACCTATAATTGTTTACAAAATTAAAAATTTATACTTCTGACCTATTGGACATTATTGGTATTATAAGCCTTGTACTAAATTATAAAAAAACAATTCTAATAATCCTCTATCAATTTGAAAAAGTTGTCTTATTTAGTTTTATAATCATCCAGAATTGTTACCTACCTATTTTCTGAAAATGCCCAAATTCATCTTTTTTTGTAGTCTTTGCTGTCTTTGGCCTTATACCCCTACAAAGATTTCCCCAAATCTACATTTAAAAAAAAAATCTGCCTTTAAATTCTGATTTATGTGTAAATGTCTTACATATACATCAGAATTTAAAGGCTGAATTTCTTGGGGGTGTGATGGGCCTTTTCCCTGCCATTCTGTCCCATTACATGTTGACAGTGGGAAGAGGTGGATTCATGCTTTTCTCAAGGGTATTAGTGCAAAGTGAATACAAACTGTCTCAGTCAGAGTTTGAATCTGGTCTACCGATCCCATTCTCTGTGCCATTAACTGCTTGGCCACTTGCACCTCCTTAATCTACATTACCATCTCAAATTAAAAAAATATATATTTTCCCCAGTTTTCTGTAATTTTAAATTGATCATGTGGAAAATTGATTTTTGGAAAATCTGCCAAATCTGGCTCAGCACAGCTGGAAACATTTGACTGAATCTACAGTACGCTACAAAATGACATAAATCTCAATTTACCTTAAATTTTAATATTCTTCCTAGTTCCATAGTTTTATTAAATTTACCATTTGTTATTAAAAAATACTTTTTTGTCTGTATCCTAGGTGAATTTGGGGTGTG
>VCCN01000741.1:3925870-3936569 GCA_006491835.1 Architeuthis dux | reverse complement strand
TTTCTTATATATGATTTGTATTTGTTATAATACTACTATACACTGAAAACTGTTATGCATAATATAAAAATATATATAGTCAATCAAGCCTATTAAACCCTAATAACGAGGGAAAAAATGGCATGTGTCCTTCTCACGGAAATGAAAAGACGTGTTGAAAACAACCCTTTTCCCTCCGCGTCACGTCGAGAGACTTTTAGAAGACCGGCATATATCATATTAATTAAAACTTAAAGTACATTTAAATTCGAAGGTTCATCAGTTGTCTACCATTTACTAAGCAGTTTATATAAATGATTTTTTTTATTGATCCACAACGAATTGCATTTATTTATCCGTTCTACCATAGGTATCAAGCATTCTCCGAAAACTATGGTCTACTGAATTATTTTGGCACCACTGTGTGGCATTTTGATGACTACGGATTATATATATATTGTGTATTATATATGTGGATATAAGGTAGAACTTTTCCATGAGTAGAAGTAAATATATCATACATATCCACCAATTGTCAAAGATTTAATATGAAAAAAACTTTGGATGTGTCATCTTGAAAGATGGTATTAAATTTATATATATATGATTTTTTTTATAAAAATCACATGAAACAATATTCATTTACAAAACACTTGCTAAAAAAAACTTAATAAAATAACTTGTGCTATTTGCCAAAGTTCCTGACCAAAAAGAGTTCTGGCACTATTGTTAAGAATCAAGCATAGAGAATTTGATATAAATGTGAACTTATTCATTTTAAAGAAGTTTCACCATCAGAGGATATTAGATTTCATTTCTCCGGCTGGATAATACTATGTTTTTGTCTGAGATTTTGAATGATTCTTATGACTATCCTCATTTTTTATGAAATATTATGAGAATTTAATTGTATACTCATACAAGGTCTGGTCAACCGACTGTTGCAATGCAGAAAGGAATGCAATCTTTCCCTTTTTCTCACAGATAGGAGACAAGTGCTCCTGGCTCCAGGAGAAATAATAAGTTTGACTTTTTTACCTCCAATAGTACAATTTGGCTTTATGGAACCGACCATTCTCGCATATGGTCGGTTGGAGCTCTGACCAATGAGATTAAGACCAAATTCGCATCTTTAAGAATATGCCGGAGAAAAAGACAAGCAGAACTTGTGTGTTAAGTAAAGATATTGGGTGTTACAAGAAATGGTCTGTTGCATTGTGTTAGTAACAGAGAGAAGAAAAGAACCATGTGTGTTAGACAAGGCCCAATGTATGCATTGCGTCAGCCATTTGCAGATTACTTGTTGTTAGAATTATGAGGAACGAGAAAGAAGTCTGAACTGTTTCTCGACTTGTTTGGATTGAATGCTGCACTTACAAGGCATAATTTGCCACAACCTCAGCACTTTTGAAGTTGCAACCCCCCTTCTACCTGTTGTCCAGACTTGTTGCCGACATACATCTCAAGGAAGAAAGGTACGGTTGCATTCAGTTATTTCTGTGCTGTTGATCGACCAGTATGTGTGGTTTTCCCAGTTTCGATATACAACAAAGCATACATGCACCTCGTTGTTCCCCTTCCCCATTTCTAGTAGCGTCTCCTTCCTTTGCCATTATTGTGTTAGTAGCATCCTTATCGACAGGGAGAGGCAGTTTGTTAATAAAGGCTACAATGTTTCTACTACTTTCTTTATTTTTTGTTGTTTTTATCACAACATTTTTATTCAATCTATTCTTTGGCCATTATTCAATTCACATCTGAAGCTCCACCTTTGATTGAAGTCCCACAATTTGACAGCTAAAAAAAAATGGAACTCGAAATCTGAAAACTTAGAGTAAGATCTTTGTTCACATCTTTTTCTGAGATTTTAAGATGGGTTGTTGTCAATATTCAATGTTTATTTTATTTTGTTTTAAAATTGCATTTTTTATCCAAACTGTTTCAACCAGTCCATTCTCCAGCCTATTTCAGGTGAAATTTGTGTTATTGATCAGTTCTGCTTATAATCCTCTCTGTGGGCTAAAGTATGTAGTGCTGGTACTACCTTATAGTCCAGAAGTAAGAAGGTACCAGCATGATATGATGTTGACCACAGACCAGATTATCAGTGGAAATGACTAAAGAAAAATCATTAATCATTCTGTAATTTTTAGATGAGTCATTATCACCCAAATGTGAAGTAGAAAGATCTGGTATGGCAGTCGATATCTGGAGGGAGAAATGATCACACTACTCACTCTGTGATAAGTTTCAAGTAATAAATAAGGAGCATTGCTGCAGAGTAAGACATGTGAAAGAAGCTGTGTAGATAAGCTTAGCAGAAAATGTTATGTCAGGCCAGTGTGGGAGTTTCTTTTACTTAGCAAAGAAAGGATTTATGGAATCACCTGCACCGTATGAGATATTGTTCATATTTTGTGTTACAGTTTTCAATGGTAAAATAAACCTTTTTAGCACATCTGAGGGAGGCTGAAGACTGGATTGACTAAAATGTAATAATAACAATGAGAACAAGACAAGACAAGAACCCAACTTGAACTCAATCACAAATTTTAAAAAAATCCTATATCATATAAAGTTGGATGAAAATTAAAAATAGAAAATGCCATATTTATATGTATGAGCATAGTTTTTAAGTACACATCTGGTGACTACTTGGACACATCTTCAGCGATGAATCTGGGGTCATAGGGTGTTTTGGGTCTTTGATCATCACCCTTGCCCGGATGACCCAGCCGGAGGTGATCAGCCCCAAATCCAAATGGTGCGCTCATCCACGGATACCCCTACATATCCACAGCCACCGACAGGCCCTTTCCACAGCCTCCAGAGTGTTTTTAGTGGCTCTTCTGTAATGCAGTCCTCTCACTCCAAGGAGTTTGAGTATCCACTGTAATGAATGGCCATCAAAGCCCTGGCACCCAACTTCAACCGGCTCACATTGGGCTTTCCAACCTTTGCACTGGCACTCGCATACTTCACCCTTTTTCTCTCATTGGCCTTCTTGATTCTGTCCTCCAAGGGGACAGTCAGGGCAGAGCAATAATGTGTTATAATAATGATATAAAATATAGGATTTTCAATATGAAATGCTTGACAAACTCATTGGTCTTCAAACACTGAATCCATGCCTCATACAATCATGTCATTTCTGTAGTTATAGGGCCTATATATGTAATGCTATAAATATATACTTAAAACATTCTTGATCTATGTTTGTTTAAACCATTTATGTTTTTCGTTTTGCACAGATCTTTGATTTCAATTCTTATCTTAGGGTATTGAGTGGTAAAATAATTTCTGTGCTTTCACAGGTAAAAGTAATTTCGGTAAAAGGAAGTATAGGATTGAAATCTGTTTCACTTGCTTAGTCATTCACCATTATGATGTGAAGGGAAATAGCATTTTTTTTTCAAGATGGCTGCATTCACCATTTATTATTCAAAAAATGTTTCCAGGATGCATTTGGACCATTTGCTTTGGGTGCACTCTTAAGGAAAGCCATTTCCTCTAGAACTGATCGTGAGGAATACATAATTAGTTGAAAATGAAATCTATGGAGTAAAAATATGAAGCTGTTGAAAAACACAAGTAAAAACTATAGTTGGAGATGAGAAAGAACCAAGAAAAAATGTTATTGATAGAAGGAAAAAATATAAGCTGGGATTTGATAAATGTATTTTTTGATGAGTATCCATAACTACAAAAATGTGTGAGATTTCTTCACTTGTTCCCTGAATTATTAAGTATAAGAGAAAAAAAAGATATAATCTTGTATATTTTAACATGTACCAAACCCACTGAAAAATCAACACACATCCATTGATACATATCTACAAAGTGTATGTTTCCTAAATAATGTTTCCATTTAATAGATTAGCAAACAAATATATACATATACCATGAACCAAATTATTTATTCACTAGCATATCTAGGAAACTAAAATAGAGATAACAATTTCTTTTCATGTATTTACTTAATCTGATCATTTTGTCTTGAAATTTTTCAGTTCGGAAGTATTATAAATGGAGGATTTATAAAATAATTACTTTTTTATTAATGTGAATATTAATATTAAAGCGGACTCTGGGATAAGACTGTGAGGTCCAAAGGCGATTATTTTGAAGGGACTAAGGTGCTATTGCCCTGGGTAGGCTATTTTCCCATTAATATTAAATGGCTGGATACTTTCCAGACAGACCTCTTATAGCATATCTAATGATGTACATGGCTATGTATTATCTAGTAAACAATGTATATAAATAAACTTTGCTTATATCCCATTGTACCAATAACCAAATAGAATGACAGCATTAGGTATGTGATATGAAAGGTCAAAATACTAATTATTTTGATTTTGCACCAACCATGATTATAATGGAAAACCATTTAATACAGAACCTAATGTTTAACTTATTGGCAATGAAAATGAGTTTTGTTTCTACACTATCTTCAAAAAGATTCTAAACCCCTTGCATTTGTTTGGTTGGCTGTGTCATCTCTTTTCTGCCTCCATCTATTGATAACCTATCTCTTTACACTTTACTTTATTTAGGCTTTGATATTTATTCCTTTTGATTTGATTTATGTATTATTACATTTTGCTTATGTGTATTCCTAGAAATAGACAATGTAAGTCATTTCTATTCATAATGTTTAGAGCAGAGCTTTCCAAGGTTTTTGCATTTGCGACAACGTTTTTAAAAGATTTTTGTGACACATTATTAAAGTTTTGTTAGCCAAACCAAAATGTCATCCCAGCAGTTCAACTCAGGAAAAGTATCTTTTGAAAGTTATACAAAATTATACTTAATTTCACAACACACCTAGAGATTATTGGTGACACACAGTTTGGAAAGCTCTGGTTTAGAAGATCCTGCCTCATCATGAGATTTTTGTGATTAATGACTTGTTGCACAAAACAGGAAAAAAAATGCCTAAGATCTATAATATGTGAGATTTTTGGTAAAAAAATGTTCAACTTCATAATCAATATTATAAAAGTATTATAGTAAATATCTACCTATTCGCTCCAAAAGTAGACAGAGTAAGTCATTTCCATTTATGTTGTTTTGGGGATGAGAGGAATAAACATCAAAATATTACAAAATCTCCCATGACTCTTGATTGTTAATAAAAAATGGATTGATTACAAGCATGTTTTTCAGACTTACTTTTATTCTTATATTTAAATGTTTCACACAAATATACATCTGTTTTTATCTAAATTAAAAATTATAAAAGAACAAGATATTTTTTATTCTCAGTTTACTGAAAAACATCAAATACATAAACAGATGTCAAATAAAATGTCTCCCAGCAGGATTTGAACCTATGACCAGACTATAGTATTTGGGTCTGGCATTGTAAAATACAGATATTTATACACACACATCCCTAGAATACTTCTCTCTTTACTCTTTGCTTTTTTTATGCTGTATGCAAATGAATGAGTGTTTCAACCTTGGGCAAGGGTTTCATTCCACATGCCTTGTGCTATTTACTTCTTGTTTGTTTAATCAAATATTGATGATCTACAAGCATGTCTCTTGCAGTCACCATCATTCATTATACATGAGACAATTTTTCTTATGGGCAAATATTCATATATTTCATGTGATAATTTACTTACACCTGGATAGTTATGCTGGTTCTGTATAGAAGAATCTGAAAATTATTAGAGTTATTAAGAAATGTATTAGGAATATACATATATTTTCCCCATCATTGTGGCCCTGTTCTAAACTAAGCTAAGTTTAGTATATATTTACTTTCATTTGTACACATTTAAGGGATATCAACATATGTATATATATTTAAATATATAGAATTTTACATATACACACATGTCAACAAGATATATTTAATTGAAAGTATATACATTTATATAAATTGAAAGAGAAACGTACTTCCATTTACACACGCAGACGCACATTATTTTATTCATAACAGATTAATGTTTTGAACTTCCTGTCTGAGTTAATCACGGAATGTGCTTTCCATTAGGACTAAGGTTCAACAGTTTTTGCAATTTATGACCTTTCAATCCACCCTTTTTTTCCCTACCCTTATCTTATTTACACACCTGAATATGTGTGCAAATATCCATATACATAAGATAATTTATGTACTATAAGTAAAAATCCAATTATAAGTTTACACAACTTTTCATCCATTAACTGGTTTGGTTAAGAATATGTTCTTGCCTTCCATCTTTTACCTATCTGTACCAGTAATCTGAAGTCTGAAGTGTTCTGTTGCTCTTGAAGAGAGACATTTGGACATTTGGGTTAAAGGCTTATATCACTGATAAAGAGATAAAATAGACAGCACACCTCTGCCAACACCATACACTAAGTAAAAACTGAATGAAAATCAGTTCTTATGTAGCTACGATGTAGGGGCGGTAACAGTGTTTCGGTTTTACCTCTTCTTAATACATGAAAAAATATCTCTCAGTCGAAAACAAATTGCTGGATCAATTCTTTCTTGGCCCATTGCCCACCCTTCCACAAAATGTCATTGAAATTCATTGAGAACTTTTGGAGATATTGTGTGGACAAACAGACAGACATGAGTGAATTCATATACCTAAAAAGTGATAAAGGGAGGGCAGATAAGGAGAGAGAAAGATAGTGAGCTTGTAAAAAGAGATAAAGGGAGGGTGATGAGAAAGAAAGACTGTTGGGAGACAGCGTTTTTCAGACATTCAGGCTGTGAATGTAGAAATAGTGAGAGATGTTTTCTTCTTAAATACAGAGGGATACAGGAAAAGTAAAAAAAAAAGGTTGAGAGAATAGGAAGAAGCTTGATAAAAAAAAACTCAGAACAATATACCTAGTACTCGAGAGAGACGAATAGGTTGATAGATTGTCTTGATTAAGAAGTAGAAAGTAAAACAGTTGTGGGCTGATAAATATGGAGGAGGGTGTTGGGGGCAAAGAGCGCTTATTAAATCATCTTTAATAGGTACAGTGAGGTGGGAAGGTAAGGAAGTTGATTATTTTAAAATCAAATTATGAAGTTCCCTTGTTATATAAAGTGTCCTTGCAAAAAAACCTTGATAATTTCATTTGGTTCAATCCATTACAGAGACAATGAATTAATGGACAGTTCTAGATATTGAGCATTGAAAATTATATTGTTATTCATTCAATGATATTGGACATTTTTTTTCACCTTCAGATCTTTTTCATGGAGAGTGTTACTAGTTATAATATAGAGTAAGTGCATCACCTGCAGGGCCTGCTTTTGGCTCAATTGGAAACATTTTTTGTGGGGCCCTAGGTTCATAGCCAAGAACTGTAGAATCTTAGAGATATAAAGTTTTTAAAATTTCTGAGTAATAAATTTTTACACTGTTTTATAACTAATTAACATATTATTTAATTCAAGTACAGCAAAAAAAATTCAAAATAAAATAATCACTACTGACTTTTTGACAATGTGTTGTTGTATGTATTTGACCAGACTAGAGTAGATTACAATAGTGTGGGCCCCCCTTAGGGAGCAATTGGTTCAATTGGCTTAAAACTGGCCCTGATCACCTGTGTTTTTTGTTTTGTTTTTTCATTCTTTTGAAAGTGCAGGGACTTATTTCAGTTTTACAGTTTAATCTTCTCTGGTCAAGCAAGCATAGTTTAATAATGAGGACTTGAGGGGGAAAAGACAGCAAATATTTAACTAACCTCAGATTTGCTGACAACATCGTCCTTTTTGCTGAGAACCTTCCTGATCTCCAAATAATGCTAGACGAACTGAATGAAGAAAGCAAGAAAGTTGATCTTCACATGAACTTCAGTAAAACAAATGTCATGTACAACAAACATGTTGAGGACAAAGACACAACGATCAAATCGAAAGCGTAGAGCGAAAGAAAGCAAACTATTATATCTACCTAGGACAATGAATCTCTATGAAATCCACAAAAGAAGAAGAAATCAAGCAAAGAATCACTCTAGGTTGGCAAGTCTTCGGTAGAGGTAAGCTCAACCTCCAAGAACAAGAAGATCCCATTAGTTTTAAAAAGAAAGGTCTACAACCAATGCGTCCTCCCGATAGTCACCTATGGAGCTGAAACACGGAACCTAACCAAAAGATTGGCTCTCAAACTTAGAACCATGCAACATGCACAAGAGAGAATCATTTTTAACATCACATGGAGAGATCACAAGACAGTGCAGTATATTAGAAAACAAACAGGAATCAAAAATATCATAGAATCCATTAGAAAACTCAAGTGGCAATGGGCAGGCCATGTAGCAAGAATATCAGACAACCACTAGACATCACGACTCACAACGTGGATTCCCAGAGATCATATGCAAAACTGTGGCTAACAAAAAATAAGATGGTGTGATGAACTAGACAAATTCAGAATGTATTGGCTCTGCGATGCCCATAATAGTGAGGTCTGGCTAATCTTGGGGAAAATCTATGTCCAATGACGGACGTTAAAATGCTGATGATGATGATGATATTTATTCCCTTAAGACCATTTTTTTTTTACGTAAAAAAATAAAATCACAAACTCGAAAAAAAAAGAAATGAAATGTTTTGGCTGTAAAATATACCCAATTAATCCATCTTATAATAATCAATGTGTCTGTCCATCTATCACACTTTCAAAATAAAAAAAACTTTTGTTTGAGGGAGCTAACTATTGAATGCTAAGGGAGAGTAGGCTCCATTATTTATTTATTTGCAAATGCATACAAAATCAGGATTCAATCTGGTCAAATCAGATTGCACTAATTTTCTTGACTTAAGAGGCCTTTATCTCAAAATATATAATCTGAATGGAAGGAATGCGTAGATGTTATAATGTGGAGGAGGGAGAGAGGAAATTAGCAAGAACTGTCATCTACAAAGAAATACTTGGTTAATAATCATGTAAGTAAATAGCATAATACATATATATATATATTGATAAAAAACAATGATCATTAATATGATGTCATTAAAATGTTGTTGGTTTGGGTTGAACTCTTCTTAAATCAACCCTTAATCAATATATCAGTTTTGGTGATTTTTCACCTAATATTACATAAATTTTAATTTGTACTCTTATGATAACCGCTAATAAAGTGACAGGTCATAGACTAATCAGAAATAATTGTTAGCTGGTCACATATGGTTCCAAAGAATCTTACCTAACATTTTGCCCAGCAGTCAAATTCTTTTTTTAGTTGTGAGAATAACTATCATAAAATAACTCCCATAAAGTCTACACAATTAATTCTCAATTATAAAGAAAATGTCTGCTTGAATTCTTCTATCTGTGTACAAGCAAAATTGCATGTATTAACAAATACAAAAGCAAAAATAGCTATACAATAGTCACACCTGGAGGTGCTATGCAAATTTTAGTTTTAATTCAATAAAATTGCATCAGAACTTGAAATGAGACTGTAAAGTTTGGTATCTGCAGAGTCTTGTGCAATAATGTGTTAGATTATTCTTTCTAAACTGTTTTAGTTTCATAACAACTGAGAAATAATATCACAAAAAAATCTTGTAAGTTCACTGTTATTATCACTGTTCATACTTTATTAAGGTATACAACTATTAGCATGCAAGCTACTATTATACAGGGTGTCCCGTAATTACCTCCTTTCTGACACTTTGTAAGGGAAGTAACTTTGTATTGACTAGGCACCTAAGAGTAAAAGCAATGTTCAAATTTTCCATGATCGAGCCTAGTCAATACAAAGTTGTTCCCCTCACAAAGGAGATAATTACGGACATCCTGTATATAAACTGGGTTTTTTTAATCTCTGAAGAATTCTCAGTGCAACATGAAACATTGTTGGAACATTTTAGGTAAACTAGTCTTAATAATCGTTGGATTAGCTGCACCTGTACAATGGCTACCAACCTTGTCTCAAAGACTAGATTGCTAGTGTAGTCAATTTAACTCTCATTGGGTGTCTTACAAGTGTGGCCTTGTGCCAGACTAAATAAAGCTTAGTACTGACTTTAAGAGCACCTCACTGTAGAGTAGTGGTTAGCAAGCTTAGTCTCACAGACTCAAACTACTGGAATAGGTTTGATCCTCATGCTTGTGACCATGTACTGTACTAAACCAAACTTAGTAAACACTTATTTAGTAAAGTTTAAATTAGAACACTTGCTAGGAAAAACCTGTCCCTAGTAATGATCATAACAATTACTTTTTATAGATTTAATAATATTTTTTCTTTTTGGTATTTAGACTTAATATTGATGTAATATCATTGTTCAATTTGAAATATTGTGCAAAATTAGCCAATTAGTAATTGAATGCAAGCCGTGTAACATTAATTTTCTGGGTCAATTCTCTGTCAGTTACTGCACTAATTCGATCATGTCTTGGGCAGCTGTATTTGGAAGGGCAAAAATCTAAATAAAATATGCTATAAAAATTATGTTGAGACAGAATTATTCTTCTGAATGGTTGGTATATTATTTCTTTATTACTTTTTTTTCTATGGAAATACTTGAATAGTGATGGACAAATGAGAAGGAATGCAATTATAGCAATTAAACAAAAGATGATTATTAAAGTGATGGTAGAGCAATAGAATCATCAGCAACAATATTAGAGGATATCAACACTTTATTTTTAAACCAATGACTGACTCTAAAGGATTTGGTTTTAAATCAGAACTTTCTTTCCCAAGTCAGATTGTAGTAATATACCTAATCAGGATGGAAAGTGTTGCTTTCAGAATACTATGA
>VCCN01000741.1:3907588-3920720 GCA_006491835.1 Architeuthis dux | reverse complement strand
AGTTATATGCATATACATGAAGATAAGATGGAAGAGATAAGAGAGATATATTTGTGTGTGTCTATTTAAAAAATGTTAGATTAGAACTTCATTTTGTAAAATACAGTAAACTATAAAGGACAAATCTGGTAATTCAGATGTGCTCAAGTTAGAAAAGTTTATAGCTATTTCTTATCCAAACTGTATGCACAATTATCTACTCAACATAATAAAGTCTACAGTATAATTGATATTTGGTTTGAGCTTATAAAGACTTTTTCCTTTGTTAGGTGTAGTTCTGGATAGAGAAAGGTCATTTTTAGATTATGAAAAGGAAATTTTCTTACCTAAACATTGTTGAGTCATGATGCAGGTATTTTTGTTTAAAATGCTTAATCTATATAGGTTCATCAACAAAGAGCTCTTGTGCTTTTTGCAACAGTATTTTTTATTCATGTTTTTCATTGAAAAGAAAAAATCTGTTTGTTTCTTTATAAAATAAAATAAATGTTAAAACTCAAGAAAGAATTTCAGTTATTTTTAAACGTGAGCAAAAATGAATAAATATTCTTAAATCTTTGCATCTATTTTATGATTAATCAATTGTTTCATATATCAATACCTATATGGATATCTATATATGCAGCAAAATTTAAGTGCTGTCCTCTGTAAATGGAAATCAGAGCCACTTGTTCATTTTGAGAGGGCTGTTACATCTCTCCAACAAACTTAGAATATCAAAGCAATCCTCTATATTTTTTCTCTCTCTCTTACTTGCTCAAGCTGCTTGCCTTTCTTTGTTAGTTTAAATGATGCTTCAAATCTTCTCTTTTGAAGCAATTGGTATCTTCACAAGAATTCATATAAATGTAGGTTTTATTTTTATCTTCATGTTAGTTGTTGCTTAGCTTATAATATCATGTCTACCAAAGAAATTAATTTCAGAATTCCACTTTAGAAAACTTGGAAACATGAAGTTTGTGGTAAACATTTTTTCACATCATTGATTAACTCTTTTGAGACTCCTGGGACATGTATATCCCAAGGTTTCCATGACTGCTGGGATATATATGTCCTGTAGTGCTCTTTTAGAAGTCTACTGGTACATTTTAATTCAGACATTAAGCACCTTGAAAAGGTTAAAAGAGAAAAATTGGCAAGGTTAGGAGAATATACATCAAGATTATCAAATATGGTTACATTAAAAACTCTAGTGAACACCAACTGCCTGACCCTATAATTAGGTGTGTGCAAAGGTTTCCAGCAAAAAAAATGGTTTTCAACTATGTATTCAGTCTCTAGTCTTCAAAAAAGAGCACTGGGAACTTTTGCACACACCTAATATAAGTTTTCTACCCAAAGTAAAAGGGAATACCTTGTTATGTATTCAGCAAGTAGGTTTCTTCATATTTGAAGTCGAGGTGGTTTGTAGCTAAAATCAAAATGGATCTTTGTTAGAACATACACAAATCCTGACCATCGTACAGTTTCCTTCATACCCCATACATTTGGTACTCTTTATGATGATACTAGCAGAATGTCTGATGTTGCTCAGGCTGAAATGTAGCTACAAATGACCCAGAATTGTTGTTAATGAAGGCATATTCGGCATAATAAAACACTATTGGAAGAGATAGATGAATAGAAATCAAATCATTATTATCGAGGTGAGTGCTATTGCAAACCCCACACTATTATTATTAAGCTGCAAATCACCCAGAATTGTTTTGCAATCTTCAAGTTAGCCCAATTTAGGGGTACCTTAATTCAATACCGTTTTGAGGATAGACATACACACAAACTTTCTCAAATGTATATTATTATTATGGGATTAATAGAGCTGCTATGGTTAACAAGGTAATCATGCTATTATTATTGCTTCTAACTTTGATCCTGAAAAGTGTTCCTCTATTTTTGTCTTGTATCAGATTAAGCTAAGCTTAGTAAAAATGGAAGGCTCAGAAGTATCAAACCAGTAACTGAGAAGCAAAATTTACAAATTCAAATTAAAAAAAGAATATTCTTTGCTTGGAAATGAACAAAGTATGAGAAGTCTGGACAAAATAGTTCTGCTTTTTAAATTTGTTTTACAAAACTATCTGCAGAATCAAATGCAAACAATGGACAATGAAAATTTATTTCAGACACTTTTATTGCGCCTTTATTTGTAGAATTTGGCCAAGCAATAATAATGGCTTCTTTTACATCAAAGTTTTTAATAGCCCGGCAAGATGCTGAGTAGTTTCTTTGTTTTAACATAAGAGATAGCATTATTTCACTGGGGAAAAATCTCATGAAAAACTGGCAGTAAAATCATTAACAATGAGAACAGCAATTCTAACAGAGTGATTCATTATATCGATTGCAGCATGTTGCCCATTTCCCCAAAATATCAATTGTAAAATAATTATTGCAATTCTATTGTCCAACTCTTTCTCTTTTAATCAGACACATAATTCCTTTTGATTACAAATATTTCTCATGAACTTTCCGAGTTAGTTGAATTGAAAAACACAGGGTCTGTCATTCAGTTCCTAATATTAATTTATTCATCCTAACTTAGTCAAAGGATAGAATTGATTACATCACCTTAAGTCACAACTATGAAATGATTCAGCAACGGAAATGGTCCACAAGTCTTTTTATAGTTGTAGAAAAGACTGTTTTTTAATAATGGCTTTTATAATTGAATTCATTTATGAATGAATTTATCAGATAAAGTGGGAAAATTCTGAATATTAACTGATGAGGTAGAATCTTGTTTAACATAAAGCATAGCTATAGATAGAAATATTGATTGAACTAGTTTTAATATATCTCAATAAAACCATCTCAAATCAAGTTTGGTCCTCTACAGAGACATGATACAAGTAAATAAGCATCATTAGTTTATTCAGATAACTGCACAATCACTTAACTGCTAGATATCAAAAGAGGGAATGAGAAATGAGACAGGAAATTGGGAAGAAAAAAGGAGCATTGCAGGGCACTAGATTGAAATCAGCTCAAGAATGATAGTTTGCATGGATTATAATGATGAAACAGTCACAGGGGGCACACTGTCTTTTTTCAGATGTTATGAGTTTAGAGGATTTCCTAGTCAACAATTTTGTTTGAACCACCTGCAGCCCACTAACAAACTGAGTATCAGTATTTTCTTAGTGGTGCTAACATGAGAAGATAGCATATGTTATAAATTCAATGCCTGAATGAGTAAAAAAAACTTTAAAATCTGCCAATGTATATAGATCATTGCAGATGCTCTATTTACTTTGACATATTTTTTAATGACTCCATAATTAATAAAAGTATTACGATAGTGTATTCTTGTGAATAGTATGATAAATTGTATTAATAATTGTTCAGTAAGTAACTTTCCACAATATTCATATTTTTCACTGAAAAGAAAAATAAATTTGCTTGTATCTATATAAAATCAGATAAATGTTAAAACTACAGAAAGTTCTGTTATTTTTTAAGCATGAGCAAAAATGAATAAATATTCTTGAATCTTTGCCTCTATTTTATGATTAATCAACTGTTTCATCTACAGATATATATATATATAGTCTGTAGAAACTTTTTTGTTTTTTTTTATATATTTTAATTTTTAAAAAAAGGCTAATGGTGAACGAGAAATCCTTTAATATAAAATCCACAGTCCCAAAACATCCACGGCCTCACACACTACAAACCAGCTATAATCCATTTTTTTGGTTATTTTGGTTTTACTACTATTTATGTAAATGTTTTTAGATAATTAACTGCTATAGATCACACTTTATATAGAGGACCATCAGCTGTCTTTCCCCGGACCTGTTTTGCTTGAAACTTTTAAAGAACATTTTGAGAAAGGTTTTTATTATGAAGACAATATTTTGCCAGATTTGTGAAATAGCTGTTAATGCTTTTCTACAAATGACAAATGTTTTGTTAATGTTCTGATTTGTGGGAATTTTGTTTCTAAATGACATTTCTTTTGTTTTGCAGGATGTTTTTATACTGAAAAGAATGCAAACAAGGTAACAAATGATAATTCAATTTAATAAATAATTAATCAAATAACTTTACTAACCAATTATTATTTGAATTTCATTAGATATTATTATTTATTAATATTAATCTGATATTTTGTCAAAATTTGATTTTCTGTAAAAAAAACATTATGCAACCTTATCTAAAATATAATGTGCCAAGTGTTTCCATACATGTATATTTATTTGTAAAAGTTTTTGAATAAATATTTTTTATTGATACTGAATATCTCTAGTTGCTTATTATTTTTGCCAAATTAAGTGAGTATGAATTTAATAATAAGGAGCCACAACACAAGCTGAATTATAAAATAATCTGATGTTAATTATTCACACCATCCTCAGAACCAAACAACTGGAAGTGACTATAGAAGTCTATACATGAAAACAATTGCCTACAAAAGTTACTTTTAAAAAATAGATTTTGAGTATAAAAGAATCTTAAATGGTTGCTAGGACACCAGCAACTCTAGCCTGCAAAATCTTTTCAATCCAGATTTCCAATCATTACTTTGCACTAATAAACTGGAAGAACTGATTTTGAAACTTCTTATCTATTTATGAATAAATACAAATTATATCCCCAGTTCAGATCTGCAATGAATTCAGCATATTTATTCTCAATGACATTATCCTTGAACAAAACCGTAACCAATGCTGAAAACCAAAAGACAAACCAAAGACAAATCAATCTCAAAACCAAAAATTGATGCCAAGAAGAGGAATAGAGGACATCATCATCGGTATTGATGGACTGGCACAAGCAAACATACTTTACCATCTTAATTACCTCACAAAAAGATACACTTATTTTTCTGTAAAAACAACAGCCTTTTCAATCATCTTTACTCAACTTAGCATGATCTGGCTTAAGGCCACAATTCTGGAGCACTGAATAGAGATCAAATTCACTAGGAATGAACAGGCCAGACTAACTTATTAACTCACAACAGGCATGCATATCAGATATTTACCAAACCTAGGCTAGCAGCTGCCTTATTTACTAGTTGTAAATATTTACTCTGATTCACGTTGTCTGGCACAGGGCCACGATGTGGGGCACCCACTGATAATGTTTTTGGAGATCAGCTTGCTAACTTTCACTCTACAGTAGTCTAGCACAATGCCCCTTCAAAACATTGCTTTTACTTAAGACACTACTGAATTGTTCTTGACAGCCAAAGCAAAAGAATGATAATACAAAATGACAAATCAAATCACAAATATCTTTATGTATGTGCAGCAAGTATTACTTTATTTGATGCTATATGACTACTCTATAAAAACCGGATATGACAACATCTGTTGCCTGTTTATCAAGCAGTCTATTGACAGCATTTTTGGAGTGGGTCATGACCCAATAGTTCATGGGCACAAGTCTAATATTCTACTAACAGACAATCATTAAATGTTTTTGTACATATTGCTTCAAGTATTTTAACAACTTACACAATACTAGTACCCATAAAAAATGACTTATGCATGTATCAGCACTTTTGCCTAGTATCAGAGTATCTGTGTGCTCTGCCTGGGATCAAAGTGTCACTCCCCACCCTCTGCCTAGGATCAGAGTGTAGTGTCTCACTGAAAGGTTTTATACACACACAAACGTGTATATATGGATACACATTGCATTTTGTATATGCGGATTTGCCTTTTACAGATGTTGATTGAATGCTATTATTCTAGTTACAAAATATTTTATATATGAGACTTAATAGCATCTGGGAGGATGGTCTGCATCATATTTCCCCACCACTGCTACAGGTCCCAAGTATAAAACCATGAATTTAATACTTATTTTAAAAGTAGCCAGATCTTGATTGTCACAAAACAACCTTTGTACTGTACTAAACTTAGCAAATATCAATAGTATGTGGGATTAATACAACTATTTAGAGTTTTAATTTAATCTTAGAATGTAGGAATGAGTTCAATAGTTTTTTTCAGTTTTGTTGAATGACAATTCTACAAGATACCTCACCAAAATAAAATCCCCATTTGAAGAAAACATGACCAAGAACAGTTCTGGTAGATACTACAAGGGTGAGACCAACTGCCACCTAAAAATAAGACTTGAGGAACACCAAAAACTGTAACACATGGAGACACTTTAAATTCTGATGTAGCTGACTATGCATGGAGGGAGATGTGGGTACATTTATGGAATGAGGTCAAAATAAAAAGACAGGGTGAAGCACTAGTGAATAAGATGGCTGAAGGAATCTGCCCACATACTATGCTCAGATAACTCAATCAGCAGACCGAGTATTGACATCAATAGCTTGTGAAAACCACTGATCAGAAAGGAGCAGTCATCTATTTGGGGATTTCATGGGCATGGCCCGAGAGAAGTGAACACATGCAAAGCTCAAAATAAGGTTATGAGGCCAGGTCAGAAGGAGACAATTCCAAAAACTAAGACACAACAACCAGACATGACAGGTATGTGAAGGGATGCACATGCTCCCCCAGAACTAGATTCGACATTACAGAACATAACAGACACCTGAAGAAGGCTGGAGGGTACACTAGTCAAAATGTTGTGAAAAACAAACAAGTAAATTTATCTGAATAAACCACATACAATGATTAATCCTAGAAAAACCTCAGTTTTCAAAGCACTCCCCAGAGTATAACTACTACTCAAGTTAAATTCTCTAGAATCATTACATTCCTTTAATACTGGATATGCACCTTTATGTATGCCTTGCTTCTGAGACACTTCAGTTTTTTGCCTTCTGGATTCTAACTGCCTTCTAAAAGAAATGGCTAAAATTGCCACATTTTTATACAAATTGATCTTGAAAAGGACACAGAAATCCAACACTCCATTAGTAACACTGCAAAACCTCCTGGTTGGCACATGACATGTTATCTGCTATAATAATATGCAACGTGTTTTTGTATTTTTTGTCTGTAACACCCCATAGTAAAGGAAAAACTGGTGATGAGTACATATGTCAGTATGCTGATATAAACATTTCGTTTACTGACTACTGAAATGTTTTTGTCTAATTCATTTCATTTTTAGAGCTGGTATAGCAAGAACTTTCATATATGCCCTCATTTTTGACGGCATGGGTACACTAGTAATATAATATTTTAGCTAAACTTTTAGCTAGATATTGTAACAACGGTGCCAACCACAAGATTGAACTGGGGACCTCTGCCAAGTCACAGCTGAAGAGACTTTGTGTGGCGACGCTGTTGGAACATCCGGGCTTCCCGCTTATCTTTTGCTCTGGCAGCCACTTCGCATACGGGCACTTAAATCATTTTAATGTGTGATATAAGTGTGATATGAGGAGTGGGCCAATTTTGGTTTTGACTGCGGCCAGAAGAATGTTGTTGGTGTATAGTGATTTGAGAGAAAAGAGTTTGTTTTCCGGTGTCATGCTGGGAGAAGTTCCCACCAAAGAGGTGTCATGCAATAGACAATGTGAGACTGTGTGCCTTGTGGTTCTCCCTTTTAAAGAGACCTTTTTACATCAGATATCTGAAATTTTCACAAAATATTGTATTTCTGCCAAAATATTTTGAATCTCATGTTTTGGTGTTGAATAAAACAAACATTAATTTTAAAAGAAAATGTTTTCTTTTAATTATTTCTAAAACTAATGTGTCAGCAGGGTGAGAGTTTTTTAAAATTTTTAATTGTGTTGCTAAAGGGTTAATAGTGCTTTGGGGTATATTGGTCATCAACTTAAAGTAAAGAAAAGAACTTTGGATTAAAGTTGCCTATTAGTTCATTAGTAGGTTGTGGTTACAAACTCGACTCACCCCGGATGGGGGACTCAGAAGTAAATGTAATGCCCTGCAATTTGCTAACTAATAAGCTTTTTTTTCTAGATTAGAATATAGGTTTTGTTTTTCTCTTTTTTTAAACTGTAAAGAAATGAGAGCTAAGGAGGATTATGGCTCTTTCGTATGACAACTGTCTAAGATGCAGTTGAAACTTGGCATGAATAAGTAGTGCTCGCAGTTGGTAGATTGATGGCTTCTTGTGAAAAAATAAATCCCCTTCAGCACTCTACAGTTTCCATATGTATGTAAAGTGTATGTATATATACTCATATATATTTGTGTGCACATATTCAATATACTTTAATATAGGAGCTGTACAATCATCACTTATAGAGCACACACATATACGTGTATACTTTCACAGTAAATTATATACAGTGAGTGCAAAAAGTATCTAATACATTGTAAAAAGTTTATTTTAACATACTTAAACAGTTTTAAAATTGACACAATTTTATCCAAAAATCAATATTAATACAACAAATACAAAAATATTGAAACCGATTGAACATTGAAAAGTTATGTACAAAAATATAAATACACAGGACATATAAAACAGAAAAAATAAGCAGCATATATGTATATAGTGGAATAGTGATCATACTGCGCAAGAAAGTAGATAAGCATCGGAAGAATTACAAAACATGTTGACTGATCTAAATATGGAAAGTAAAAAAAATGTAAGCTTAAAGATGAACAGAACAAAGACAAAAGTAATGTTCAAAGACCATAAGAATAGAGGGAAGGGCTCTAGAAGAGGTTGATGAATACTTCTACCTAGAACAGGTAATAAAGTTAGAGAAAACCATGAAAGCAAAATAAAACAACTCATAACGATTGGCTGGAAATAATTTGGTATGTATATTGAAGAGCACCTTGCTAATGTGCTTAAAGAGTAAAGTATACAATGAATACATAATACCAGCTATGACTTATGGATGTGAAACATGGAAACTAACAAAATGAACTGAGAACCAACTTAGAAACGCACACAGAGCGATGGAAAGGGCAATGCTAGGGATAACTCTAAGAGATAGAAAAAGATCAAGATGAATCAGCGGGAGGACTGGAGTAAAGGATATTATACAAATAATTAAGCAGCAAAAATGGAGATGGACTGGACACTTAGCAAGAAGAGATGACAATAGATGGAGAAAAATTGTTGCCCATTGGACAGTAAACACAGTAGAAAAAGACTAGACACAAGATGGAGGAATGGGATAGAAAGGTTTGCCGGTTGGCATGGAATAAGATGGGAAAGGCCTTTGTCCAGTAGGCTGACAATGATTACATTGCAAATTGAAACCCCACTAAAAACTTATTATGGGGAGGGATTTTCAAAAAATCAAAAAAGATTTTTTAAAAAACATAATAAGGAGTAATTGTTTAAATTTCCAGCCCTCCTGCTCTATTAGTAGCTCCTGTACACGTGATACATACATAGTCAGGCAGACCAACTTGAAAACTGAAAGAAACCTATTTTGACAGTTTTGGTGACAGTTTCTAATAAACAAACAGGCTGGACCAACTGTCAGTATATGGTTGTGTTCATTCACTTATTTTCAGGACCAGAAATCAAAGAATATATTTTCATAACAAAAAGTTGATATAACATTCCACCAAGCAAACAAACAGGCACGATTAAATGTTAAACCATCCTGTTTACATTTAGAATTTCTATCCTTGTGAAGTTATATCTGATGCTGCTGTTCTAAAAATTCCAGAAAATCTGCCATTTCTTAAACAAGCAAAGGAAAATTAAACTAAAAACAATACTTGCTACAAAAAGTAGGGGGGAAAAAGAGACTAAAACTCAAAGTATTATTTTAAGACTTCCTGATTTTCAAATCTACAAGTATAATTTAAGAGTTAGAAATCTGAATAATGGTCTTGACTTTAAAATATCAGTTTTTATATGAAGAAAACATGTCAAAAATTCATTCATTATTTGAAGATTTATTCACCGATTTGTTGTCTAGAATTATATTCATAGTGAAAACAGAAGCATACACATTTATTGTAAGATAAAAAACGGAAGAAATGAGAATGGTAATATAGAAACTTTGCCAGCATTTTATTTTCTCTTTGATATTTACACTGATGAGCCAAAACATTATGACTAGTGACATGTGGCAAGCACTGTCTTGTGGCAGCTACTGTCTTGTAACAAGTGTGTGTGTCAGGGTTAGAAGCTGGCTTTGAGCACTTCATTTTGATATGCTGAATGCTGCAGTTGTAGGGCAAAAAGAAAGATTTCTACTCACTTTTTTTTGTGATAGCTGTTTTTACAGGACTATATAAAAAATTCACAGAACCCTATTGATATGCTCATAAGACTAAAACTGTCAAATTTCAGTGAAAACAAAATAATTCTCACATATAAAAGCAGGCAAGGGAGAAAAATCTATGCATATTTTCTTCTGGTATTGATCTTTTTTACCAACATATTGAAAAATTCATGCAGTTTATTTTGAAATAAGCTCTACCTTTGAATAATGAATTGGAAGCTGAAGGAGCGCACATTTTCTCAAAGATATTCTAAATATATATAGATACAGACATGTTTGGTTTTCACAATGGCCATACATCCATAAACTACATTTTTTTCATTTACTGGAAGCAACATTTTTAACAACAAAAGATTATTAAAACCTCAAAAACATTTCCTTTTATGGTTGTCTGCTTCAAACCATTCTTACTTGTGAATGCATTACGAAAAATAGCAGGGAAGTCATATCTCGTTCAGAATGATCTAATTTAGTATACATGAAAATATTTCAAGGCCAATTGATTGAATTATAAAATAGGAAAAAAATCTACTTTATACTGTACATCACAAATGCTTTATCGACTGCTTGCGAAAGATTATTTGTGTTTGGTATTATCTCCCTTCATGCTACCAATTTTATAATTGATATTTAAACTGCTGGAAGAAATTAAGAGATTCTGAAAAACATACCTGATAGTAATCAATATCTGATCAACACACATAAAAATAAAGTATATTTCCTTGTTTATTCATATCATTTTCAATAATCTACTTATATAATTAACAGTGTGATCTATTTATATAATTAACAGTATGATTTCTTTGTTTCTCTATCTGTAACAATGGACTCTTCCATTTAAAGGTAACCATTTTGGTGATAAAAATATCTCCTACCCACTATTTGAAACAATGCACTCTTCCACTGAAATGATTTACATAGTTTCTTTTCTAAAAAGAATCATCTTCTAGGAATTCAAATATATCCGTTAATTTTAATGGGAATTAACTAGTAGATAAAAATAAAACTTGATTCTTAAAGAAGTGAAAATACCTGCCTTGGAGAAGTTTATCATATGATGAACATACAATGGTAGATCAATACGTTTGTAGCCTGACACATAGCTATTAACTGAATTTTGATCTGAAATTTTCACTGTATAATGTTCGATCTATGTGATTAATTTTCACAATTGAATTAAGTGCATTGACATGAAAGGAGATTATGCTGAAAAATATTTGTTGTGTAAAATAAGTGCTTTTTTCATCATTAGACTACAGACTTATTGATGTACCTATGTATGTATTAGGTTGGAAAGAAAGTCCTGTTGCTTTTTTGCCAAGACAAAACACTAATTTTTATTTGATGATAATTATCATATTCAATCAAGGTAATGTTTTCCTTCACTTTTGATGACATAATCCCATCTACTAAGCAAGTTATTAATGCCTCTAGCATAGAATTCTAAGGGTTTTGAGCCCCCAAACACCTCTGTCATTTTTAACCTCATCATAATTGGTGAACTGTTTCCCATCGAAGAAATGTTGTAAAGATCTGAAAAGTCAATATTCTCATGGAGCAATGTCTGGTGAGTAGCAAAGATGAGGCAAAACCTCCATATTCAGGGCCAGAATCTTTTCCTGGGTGCATCTTGCAACATGTGTTCTTGCGTTATCATGCAAGAGTAAAACACCTTTCCGATTTAACACTACATGATAGACGACATCCTTCATATCCCACCAAACACAAAGCATTACCTTCTCAGGGTGCAATCCTTAGGTCGTAACAATTTTCTTTTTTGCTGGATATGATTGTAAAGGACCCACTTTTCATCACTTGTAATGATCCTTTCCAGAAATGTCTTGTCATTAATGATGAACAGATGGTGACTCTCTGATTGAGTTGTAAATTGGTCAGATTATGTGAAACCCCTTGATCAAGTTTTGACACTTTATCAAGCCCATGGTGATGGTTTATTATTGTTGTATGGGTTGTATTGAACTGGTGTGGTATTTCTTGTGCTGTCAGCTTAGGATTTTCTTTAATTACAGTTAGGAGAGCATTTTTTTTATCGAAGTTGGTTGTCCAGAACAAGGGGAATCCTTGAGGGAAAGATTTCCCAGCTGAAATCGAACAGACTATCACTGGCATGTCCTGACATTTAAGCCTCTATTTCCATAGACAGTACAGATATTCCTTGTTGCTTCTGAGGCTAATGAACCCTTTTTGAACTTGTAGAGCATTCAGTGTCTTATCTATGCTCATTTCTGGGGGTCAAAACAATTCAAATTTTCTTCAACAGGACATTAAATAAGGGGCCTAACAAAATACTTTGCTGTTTTTTCCCCCAAGCTGTCCAATTTACCTATTTTCGTTTGATTTCGAGTTTCCTAAGTCTGAAAATATGTTTACAAAAGGAGTTGCACACATGTGAACCGTCACATAGCTCGAATCTGTCTGAAGATGGTGTTGACTTGAGATGAAATTCAAGTGGTGTGTGCCGCATTCGGGAAGGCACACTGATTGTTTGCGGAAGTGATAAAAAATTTAATGGTCATGCAGCAATGTCTGACTTGAAAAATCCGTTTTCTGTGAAATTTTTGACGGAGATGTGTCAGACAGGTTTGTTTGAACATAGGTGAAAGTTGACCTTGATGAAGTAAATTTCACTCTGACTCGAGAACAGGAAATTCAGACAGAAAGAGGCAGTGTCCAGCTCCCACTCTTCATTTTGTGAAATCAAAAACAAAGAAACGATTTCAAAGTACTTGAAAAATTCGAAAATCACTCAAAATTTCTCAACGTTTTATTAAAGCAAAATTGAGGTGATTTATTGTATTAATTCTGTTATTAATAAGTCTAGGGAAAAAATGGCAAAGTATTTTGTTACAACTCCTTATTTCTGAAAGAAAAGAGGAATGATTTTATAGCTAGTTTTGCCTTAAATAATCTAAAAATAACCTCAAAGTTATCATAACAAAAATGCAACAGGACTTTCTTTGCAACCTAATACTTCAAGAAACAGCTTATAAAAAAGTTTTTTTT
>VCCN01000741.1:3842231-3857922 GCA_006491835.1 Architeuthis dux | reverse complement strand
AGGGATCTTCTCGTCTTTAGACAGGCATTGAGCACTCTTTCTTCTAGCCTTATTTCATAATAAAAAATATCAACAATAATAAAGACAAGTTTAACTCATTCATTAGACAATGTGTATGAGTAAACATCAGCAAACATTGTTGAATTAATGTACATAAATTGCCATGGCCGATCATTAATTTGGATGACTTTGGCTAAATATCCTCTGAAAGGGTTGAATTATGTCTGGACCAAGATATTGATGATCCAGCTATGGGTTTGAGGTACTTCACTGTTATTTATATATCTAATATATTTTTATACACTGAAAGTATTGAGCTATTGTGATATAATTGCGTTTCCTAACATTGTGTCATCGCTTGATGGAAAATTCACAAGGAGTGGAGAGATCGATGATGATAATGACGGCTCTGATGACTAACTCAGAGTAGCGGCCATTGTAAACTTATTATTGAATTTACTCAAAAACGACACAACCAGCAGCATTCGTAATACACCCCTTTGCTTATGGCCTTGACAAAAAGGAATGCTAATTTGGTTGGGTATGTCTGCTGGCTATCTCAGTGCACTCATGTGCCCTTTGTAGTAAGAGTCTGTACACAGAGGTTATTTCTATAGAATTCAATAGAAGCAGCTGAATTTGGTCAACTAAGAAACCAATTAGTTTTAATGTAAGACTCGATGCTTGCACAATTCGCCATGCTGCAGGCGTGATAAGTGTCTGACAGACTCATGGAAGCCTTTGATTCTATCTCCTTTCTTCATCTACCAATATTGCTGCCGCTTACCATTGTAGCCATTGTGCTGGTAAATTCAGTGATCTCTACCCTTTGAGATAGAATTTGGGGGTTTTCAGGTTCTTTATTTTCAGATTCACTCTCAATATGCCAGCCACACCAAATATACACAGCAATTTTAAAGGACCTCATTTTGAAGGAAAGGCTTTTATTATATCTTACAAGTAAGGTTACCTTGTGATGCCTGGGATAAAATATTATTAATACTCTATACTTGAATTGACTTTCACAGAATTTTTTAAATTCATCACTTTTCCTTATTATATCTTTCTTTATCAAAGCAACTTTGCACTTTGTAGTAAATCATAAAATTATATGATTATATGATAATAATATCAAGGTGGAGTTGCCCAGGATGAACTACATAATCTGTATATTTTCATCTTAGATATTTTACAAGTATATAACTGACACAAAAAACAACTTTCTTAGAATATAAACACTTGTTCTTGTACTTGATTTATAGCCAATTATATTTACATTTACATAAAAAAAAAGACAGACATCTTTACAAGATGAGCTATGACCTATACATGTTTTATTCCTTAAAGAAGAACAATCCTTCCAATGATTCCCCAGCCATCATTTATATATTATTAGCATAGTAACCATAAAAAATGACGGGATAAGTAACATATGGATGAATTATAAAAATATATATTTCAGTATAAATGTACAGGTTTCCCTTGATTAACACAATTAATTAATCCTCAGATGTTACCGTGAATATCAAAACTGTGCTAATTAAATACAATAATCAATGAACGTACAGAAACTTAAAAAGATAATAAAAAAGATTAAGTTGCATTTTATTTTTCTCCACGGAAAAGACCCAGCATTTTGGGTCTTTTTTGTAAGTGCCCTCCACGAAAACAAAAACCCTAACCCTAACACTGGGGGGATGACTCTCAAAATATACTTAACATATCAATTCCTGGTTATAAAAATTTTGGTCTGATGGGGACTCACAAAAAATCCTGCAAATCAGGCCCGTCGCTGATTCCTCCTGGAAATCACTTGCCCCACCCCCCACCCTGTGAATGTGATGTGAATAATTTTTGTGCTAATTTTTACAACATAAACCATTTTTACGACACATCTCCAGCCCTTGAAACTGCTTCACCTTCTTTCTTCATACACTCTGCCATTGCAAAAAGCAAAATGGTCAAAAGCGTGCTAAAAAATGGTCAAAAAGAATGTTTGCTTAAACATTTTGGCCATTTTTTAGCATGTTTTTGACCATTTTAGTATTATTTGGGGGCGTTTTTTTGCTATTTTAAAAGTTTAAGCACTATTTTAGCAACACTGAGCTCTTCTACTCATGGCCACTCCTCCCCCTCCCCAGGACTTAATGGATGGCTCCCTTACTCACTATACCCTGGTGATGAGCCTGCCACAAATGCTATGCCCCATATTGCTAATTTGTTCTTATTACAAACTTTTGACAGCAGTAACCTCTTCTACGGGCAAAGCTGCCAAAATCTGACAACTTGACTGATCTAGAACCCAACCAAAAAGATATACAAGACTGACTGTTTGGGAGAAAGGTTGAAATGTTTTGATTCTCCAAGATTGAATTACTGTTAAAATCTGACCCCAAACGAACACCACGAATTGTGATTCTAATCGGTGAGAAAAATAAAACACAATTTAATCTCTTTTTTTTTAGTACAAAGTGGATACAAGCAGCCTCAGCTAGAATTTGATGTGGGTCTGCTGATTGTGTTTTCCATGGGGATAACTTTTACAGCACTTAGCACCTCCAAAGACCAAAGTCCATCAAATGGTTAGTACTCTTATTACTATTGATAAGAATGAAAATGATTCACTAAGTAAATATGGTTTTATATCATGTTCCCAAAGCATAAGCAGACTAAGTAAAGGTGTTGGTTTATCTTTGAATGAAAAGAATTGGCTACATCTCAGCACTGAAATAGACACCATAGTACAGTTCAGTCCATGTGGAGTAATCTAACAACAACACTATCTTTACAGAAGAGAAATCATATAGCCATGAGCCTGGGAGTGTTCTACAAAAAGAGAAAGTGACAATCTTATAGGATTTTAATCTACAGACAGACCATATTATTGAACAACAGAGACTAGACATTGCTGCTTTTTTTCTTCTTAACAAAACAAAGAGAATCTTGTTATTGATATTACATGGCCTCAAGGTTGTTCTGAAAGAGAAAGGAAAGTTAGAGAAGTATGACAAACTTCAGGAAAAAAATGCTGAGAAAGATGCAGAAATGTGTAGATGTTGAAATGATAGACAAAGTGATGCGAGGATTAATTGTAACCTTATCAAACTTACTAAAAAGAAATAGTTTTAAAAAGCAGTATAGAAGTATTGAAGGAATTTTTTTGTGTAATGCAAAGATGGTAAGGAAGATAAAACATTGGTAAACCATAAAAAATGGACAAGTAGTGAGGAGAGGAAAAGGGAGGAGGGTGAGGAATATAAAATATTATTATTGATAATAATAATAATGGGAGTTTTTGTATATATTTGCATCTACATTTCTCTTAGATGACTGGACTGACTTCAGCCAATCTTAAACAATCTTTTCTCTGTCCAAACTTCTGTTATCTGAAGATCTTTCTTAGGATTAACTATATAATACAATATTGACAACAATGTAAAATGGCCGTAATTCTCTAGGTCGTGAAAGGAATGTGAATGGTCCTAAATCACTTGAGGAAAGTCTCAACTAAATTGGATTCCAAGCAGAGATTGGGACATCTGTTTCTCTGTTGCCATAAATAACCAAAAATGGACACAAGAAAAGTCTTTTTTTATGGTTTTCCTTCTTTGTTAGAGTATTGTAAGAAGCCTAACCAACTAGGCAGTAGATATACCGATTTTTATGAATTTCTATACATTATGTCCAAGACTGCATTGAATAATGGAATATTTGTCCAAAAAATGTCCTCCTTAAAAAAAAGAAAATGTTACCGGGTGGAAATTTCTCTGTCAAAATAGGTAAATTTTCCATTGCAAACATCAAAAAGCTTGAATAAATGGAAAAATAAAAATTGCAATTCTTGCTTTTCTGATAGAGTCCTGAGGGGAAGGTATTGGTCAAAACACAAGAAGAAAGTATACATCACCTTGCAGCAGAAAGAGTAAGATAGTAAATCATTTTAGTCAGTAAGGAATTGTCCATAACCTATGGTTATCTGTGAATACATTTAGATAGCTTTAGGAAAAATACACTGCATCGGAAGAATAACTGCCTCTAACCAGAAGACATTATTCCCCAGGACCCAGAATGCATAACCCCTGTTATCACACTCTCCTCTAGGGATTTACTCGGTTCCCTTGTTAGAGATAAGTGCCAATTATCTGCTGCCTTATGAGTAATGACTACATGTTCAATAGTGAAAATTACTCCTGGTGTGCATTTACCATAATCTGTCCACTCAAATGCACGTTTATATATATATATATACATGCAAAACTGCCAATAAAAGTAATTCATTTTGTGAAAGAAGGAAACTTTCCAGAAGGTACATTCTTTCTAAAAGTACAAATCATTGTTGTTTGATGGGTTATGTAGTTTGGAGAGTCCCATTAGATTTATAGTGTGGTCATGCTTTTCCAGCTTAGATCATGTTAACTGCTCAGCATCTTGACATTGTCAAATGATTGATGAATTCAAAAGAGGTTCTCTTCAGTGAGTTAATGGTTTCTTTTGAAAACAATGCAAGACTCTATGTAAACTGATATGTACATTTAATAAAAATGCATGGCCTTTACATCCAGATAATCTCACTCTTGTCAAAATGAGAAGAGTCTTCATCTAAATTTCCTGAGACAAAAGTCAGGATGACTAATATTTACCTCTGCCAATGAAATTGGAAGAGGTATATGTATTCACTCATGTCAGTCTGTCTGTCGAATTGATATCGCTAAAAGTCCTTTAAATTTCAAATGACATTTTGTGGAAGAATGGGCCATGAGCTAAGAAAGAAGTGATTAAATTTGGGAGCAGATCCAGGAATCTTTTTCCTCCCCAGCATTATATGCCTCTTCTAACTTTGTTGGCAGAGGTATACTATAAACAATAGGGAAATACAATGCACTCAGAGAGCACATACCTCAGTCAATGCCACTGTCACTAAAAACTGAATGAAAATCAATTCATACAATATCTCCAAAAGTTCTCAATGAATCTCAATGAATCTTGAATGGTAGGCCATAGGGTAAGGAAGAATTGATCAAATTTTGGGGCAGATCCAAAAAGTATTTCTTAATTGAGAGATATATTTCCTTTTTTTTCATACATTTGTGTGATAATTATAAAGACATTTGTTAGTTGAGAACCTATATTTGCCCAGTGCTGGTGTGAACAACTGCTAAACATGTGGCCTAAATTGTAAATGTGAATAAAGAATCAAGTTCCATGCGGGGATCGAACCCGCGTCTACCCTGGAGCAACCTTATATGCAGGTTCTGCTCTATCGACTGAGCTAACAAAGTTCTCATGGTAGGCAGGAGTCTTTTAATCCTACACTTTGCTGATTTTTATAAATGTTTTTATAATTATCATATTCTGTCGGATATAAAATTATCCATCATTTGATTTCATACATTTGTCTATTCACTCATGTTTGTCCATACAATATCACTAAAAGCTCTCAATGAATTCCAATGATATTTTGCCAAAAGGTAAGCCATGGGTTAAGGAAGAATTGATTAAATTTTGGGGCGGATCTAGGAAACATTTATATTTACCTCCCCTGCATCGTAACTATTTGTGAACTGATTTTCATTCAGTTTTAATGACAATGAGATTGGCAGAGGTATGCACTCTCTGAGTGCTTTCTAGTTTTATCTAAAATTGTATATGGTAATTTATGGAAATATATTTTGGCTTAAAATCAATTTGGCAAATAGGGAATATCATTGTATAATTTCATTTATATTATTCCAACTAAACTGCTTTTATGTCAGAGGTGGTTCATGTTTCTCAGCTTCTGCTATTTTAAATTGTAGAAACAAGAAGACAATAAACTTAATTGTTGATTCTTTCCTTCCCTACATCAAGTAATTGATGAAGACTTTATAGTATTTCCCTTGTAAGTCAACAGAGGCCAAAGCGGTGGTCTTTAGCCTTTCTGTAACCATACCATAGTTAAGTGCACAACACCCTCCTTGTTTGAATAGTGGAGATGGATGATAATGCACTATAAACAATGGGGCAATACAATGCACTCAGAGAGCACATACCTCAGCCAATGCCATCGTCACTAAAAACTGAATGAAAATCAGTTCATGCATAGTTACTGTTAAGTAAGTATCATGAGTTATTTCCCTTAGGCAGAAGAGTTCTTATCCACTTCCGGTGTTTTACATTCTAGTGAAGGAGCAGCCATTTTGTTTTGGTTATTAGTAGATCAGAGAGATTGAGAACACACGTGTGTGTATTATGACCATGGTCATTTTATGAATAAAGAACCTATAAGTACATCTTCTGTTTGCATTTTTAATCTGTTAATATCTGTCATTAAACCAAGCTTACAGTTACTATGCAAGAGAGATAACTGTAAAAAGATTTGTGGATCCACTCCAAAGTTTAATCAATTCTTACTTAGTCCATGGCTCACCTTTCCACAAAATGTCATTGAAATTCATTGAGAACTTTTGCAGATATTGTATGGGAAAACATACATACAGACAGACAAACATGAGTGAATATATATACCTCTTCTTTGTTGGCAGAGGTAAACAATAGAGAAATACAATAATAAACCATGCCACCTAGGCATAGAAAACACCCTTTATTTCATTTCTATTATCCGGCATGGATAGTTTCACTTTTCTGCAATGTTCAAATTTCTTCAGATGAAGTCGCTCACAGCGATGAAATGTATAAAGGTTTATCTTCATCATAATAAATATGTTTGAGACGTAACACGCTTTGCTCAATCTTTATTTTCCACATTGTCTAATCACATCTACCAGAAATACAATGTAATATTGCATCTGTAG
This sequence comes from Architeuthis dux, assembly GCA_006491835.1. NCBI lineage: Eukaryota > Metazoa > Mollusca > Cephalopoda > Oegopsida > Architeuthidae > Architeuthis > Architeuthis dux. Next base: position 3,851,131 of record VCCN01000741.1, on the reverse strand, counting down.
CATTTACAAAATATAAAAAAATATTGGAATTCTTCATATGGATAATTGTGCAATCAAAATAGTTTATGTTCACTATTGCCCAAAATTGTCTTTAATAGAAAATTTTAAGACTCGGTGCAGATATCCTTAATATTTAGAACATTTAGAACATTTTAGAACATTTTATTTTAGTGTGAAAAAAAGTATACAATTTGTATAAAAAGTATACAATTTGTATAAAAAGTATACAATTTGTATAAAAAGTATACAATTTGTATATACAAATACACATCATAACAATCATATTTATACAATATCTAGGGCCTTAAACCATTTGCGGTTGTGTAATAAACGTCATAATTTTTCTTAAAATCATTTGCTTCAGTTGATTACATATTCTGGTAATCTATTCCAAAGTCCTATCACTCTATAGCTAAAAAAGAATTTTCTAATATTCAATCTACTTCTATTTGCTTCTACCATATATGTGTGGTCTCTCAGTCCCTTGTACCCCCTTCTAGTAAAAAATACATCAGGGTTTACTACTTCTAAACCATGCATAATCTTAAACATTTCTATTAAGTCTCCCCGATCTCTCCTATTTTTTAGCCTATCCTCATTACTCATACTTTTTTAATTTTAATTCCGGTACTAACTTAGTTGCAAGTCTTTGTACTTTTTCTAAAAGATTTTTATCTCTCACCAAATATGGTGACCAGGGCTGTGCACAGTACTCGAGGTGTGGATGGACATAAGTCTTATATAGTATAAGGAATGGGTCCTTGTCTATATATGAAAGGGTATGCTTAATCAGTCCTAGTACCCATTTAGTTGCCTTGCATGGTTTTTGAGGATCTTAACATTTTTGTCTTTATATTTAAGAATTGTGATAAGTTATAATAGTTAGAGAGTAGCAGTGTAAAAATGGTTCCTCCCAAAAATGTATCTTGTATAAAAGAAAAGGAAAGGAATGAATCATGATCTTCATTTTATGATGAGTTTTCCTTATTCAGTAAACAGGGTTAATGAGAATTTCTCAGAGAAACAAACAAACAAAAAACAATCTGCTCTTTAGGATGGAAAATCAGAAGAAACTTGCTTTTAGATATTTCTCATTTGAAGAAAATTGGGTAAATGAAAAACTAAAATTAACAACATAACATATTCGACAGCATATAAGACCCCCCTTTTTTCCCCTGAAAAAAATGTCTCAAAAGGTCAATGTAACATTCATTGTCTAGCCCCACATTGGCTAGGACTTGAGAAGGAATTAAAAAACTAGGTAATAAATGAGATGAATTTAGGGAAATGTGTTTTTTTCTTGATATTCCCTGCGGATATAAAGGGGAAGGTGGAGGGGGGGTTATATGCCATCAAATACGTTAATTATTCTTTTGAATTCAGGTGCTGCTGCTCAACAAAACAAGCATTATATGCTCAGCCATATTGTTTAGGTTTAAGCTCAGGAGTAGGCATTCTACTTTTTACCATAATAATGTACTGTTTGTAAACTCCATATAATGAATATTAACCCTGTTCTAATTATTTGAATTTTTTAAATGAAGCATATTAATTATTATTAATTTCCAGTGAGTATTTCTTTCATCTTATTTCTGTTGCTTTTTATTGCAACTCTCAGATCAACATTCCATGATTGTTAGTGAACAGCATTGACCAGCAATAAAGAACAAGGCTCCTGCATTATATATATACTAGTTAATCCCTGTGGAAAAAATTCACAGATATACAGGTCCCCCTGCTATCGGAAATATAGTGATCCTATAAAAGCCTTTCATAAGCCGAAATGGCATAAAGTGAAGAATCAATTTGCATTAATTTATTTGGGAAAAATCTTTGAGTGTCCTCAGACCCCCAAAATTGTGAGGATGGTATGTAAGGCTGAGACATCAGAGGTCATGGTGGTGGAAGGTAAAGGACTGGGGTGTAGAAGAGAAAAGAAGAGGGTGTGCACTACCTCTATAATGACTCGCTACATAATAAAAGTGAAAAAGTGGCATCAAGCCAAAGAAAAACAAAGAAACTAAAAAACTTGTTTCAGTGAAAGAGTCCATTGTTTCAAATGGTGGTTAAGAGATATTTTTAGTGAACTTTTTTACCTTAGAGACAGGGAACCAAGAAAATTACACTGTTTATTATATATATATATGTCATCATCAGCCATTATAAGTCCACTGCTGGACAAAGGCCTTAATCTAATCTCTGCCATGTCTTACCGGCAAACTTTTCTATCTCATCCATCCATCTTGTGTCTGGTCTTTTCCTACTGCGTTTACAGTCCCATGGGCACCAATCAGTTAGTCTTTTGCTCCATCTATTATCATCTTTTCTTGCTAGGTGTTGCTTAATTATTTGTATAACATTCCTCACTCTAGTCCTCCCTCTGATCCATGTTGATCTTTTTCTCTCTCTTAGAGTTATCCCTAGCATTGCTCTTTCCATGGCTCTCTGTGCGATTCTAAGTTGGTTTTTGGTTTTTGTTAGTTTCCATGTTTCACCTCTGTAAGTCATAGCTGGTATTATGCAACCATTGTATACTTTACGCTTTAAGCACATTGGCAAGGTGCTAAAACAAATCTCTCTGCAGGATCTCGCTGCTACCCTGTATGTCCTCAGTTGGCGGATGGGGAAGGCTCCATTATATATATATATATATATATACACACACACTGAGCATACATTCAAATGATGTATTTGAATGTATGCTCATGCATAAAATAGACACAGTCATATCTAAGCACACCTACACAAAGGCACACTTTAACAAAGTTGGCCCTGGCCTGTCTTGTGGCTGTTGTCCTTGTGCATGAAGTACAAGGGTCACCAAGGGTCAGAGATCTCAATTTAGTGCATTATTGATTGAGCAAAGAGTTGGGGGTGGAGATAAATCTTGATGTACAAGACTTTTGTAATCTCCTTAGGGAGGAGGACTTTTGAAGCGTCAAACAATGGGTCCTCCTAGGTTGGCCAAACTTTTAGCAGATAATCTGTTGGCTTATGGAGCCTCACCGAGATGAGGCAGAGATGGAATAAGGTTGGTGGTGTCAGGAAAGAAGAGGCAAACCTGGAAGTAACTTTTGTGAAGGACTTTGTGCTTAGTCAGTCATGTGGTGGTGGTGGTGGTGGTGGTGGTGGTGGTGGTGGATAATGTTCTTGGGAATGGTTCTGCTAAAGGCTTTGTTTATCAGAAGGAATTATATCACTGTTATTCACAGAGAAATCCCTGCTCTTCTGGGTTTGTTTTTTTGTGTAATATTAGATTGGTGTTCATGGTTATGGTGATGATGATGATAATATTAATCTATTTAGGGTGTTACATATGAAATATCATTTTTTGAATAGTAAGATGAAGAATGATATAAACAACAAAAAACTGTAAATATTTAATTAAAATATGACTCATTTGAAGCAATAGTCTTTATCCAATGATCCCCTAATAATAATATGCACTTTTTATAAAATTCTTTAGGGCTTTCAGTAAAAGCATAAAATGTGGCTTCCCTATTATTGAACCTTTTATTACAGATATGGATTTCAAAATCCTTAAGATGATAATCTATAGGATAAATAGGTGAATATGGAGGATGCTGTAAGACTTCATATAAGAGAAATGTGGAGTCTGGAGTATTTCATTCAGTTCCTGTAGGACCCATTTTCCCAACTTCTTAACCTTTCCTTTTGCCTTGAAATGATGTGATATGGTTGCTGTTGAAGTCCTAAAGTCTCCAGAAAGTGCTCAAGCCATTGTTTGTGGGCCATTAGCCATTGCTGTCGATAATTCTTCATCATTCAGGACAGATTTGGGCCTACCTCGAGGTTTATTATTGGTATCCATATTTCCAGACATAAAACTATTAAATCAATGCTGAACAGTTTGCACTGCAGTAGTGTTCACTCCAAATTCTTTGCTGACATTATCAGCAGCTTGAGCAGCATTTTATCCTAATTTGAAATCGTACTTGAAATATAGTCTTACTTCTTGGGTAGACACCATTGCTGTTAAGGCCTAAAAAATCTCCAATAATAATGAATTATATTTTTATTTACATTGATTCTGAAAAAATAAATGTGATTACATCAGTAAATCTTTCACTTGTAGCATTATTCTCTGTGATGTAAAAAACAAATGACATTTCATGGGTAACAACCTAATAGGTTCTATTTATTTACCTCCCCAGGGGGGAAAATATGAAAAGATCAGGTTTAATGTAGAGTGCCACACACAAATAGATGTGCGTAAAGGCCCAAATGACCCAGTCCCACTGACTTTTGGCACATATACCCTTGACCCTACCCAGTTAGTACAATAGGGAGGTGCTGCTTGGAAGATGGACCTCCAGGAACCAGGCTTTATCTGTGTGGTGTCTCATCTTCAGGCAGTAAACATGTTGATATTCATCTAAAATTTATTCTATGAAAATATTGATGATTAAGTATATAACGGCTGCATAATACCAGCCATGACTTATGGATGCGAAACCTGGAAATTAACCAAACGATCTGAAAACCAACTTAAAATAGCACAGAGACCCATGGAAAGAGCAATGCCAGGGGTAACGCTAAGAGATAGAAAAAGGTCAACATGGATCAGAGAAAAGACTAGAGTGGAGATGGGCCGGTCACCTAGCGAGAAGAGATGACAATAGATGGGGGAAAAGACTAACAGACTGGTGCCCATGGGATAGTAAAGGAAGTAGGAAACGGCCAGACACAAGATGGAGGGACGAGTTAGAAAGGTTTGCCGGTAAGACTTGGCAGAGATTAGCACAAGATAGGCAGTCATGGAAGGAGATGGGAAAGGCCTTCGTCCAACAGTGGACTTATAACGGCTGATGATGATGATGATGATGATCCTATAAGCTCAGCACCATAGGGTTAATGTATATCAGAATGTATTTGAGTTAGGAATCCAAATAATTATATTTATTGAAATCAAATAGAAGCCATGGCTAAATAGATAATGACTTTTGATTTGCCTTTTATCATTCTTTTTCAATGATGACTTATGAGACACCTTTGTATTTTTGTTGGATGTGACAAAAAGCTTAACAAAATTGTTTTGAAAAAAGGTTAAAATCAAGTATTTAGATCAGAGATATCAATCAGTTAATTGAAAAGTTCTGCAAAACTTTAAACTCATAGCTAATTAGAAACCGTCAACCAAAACTGTCAACACAGGTGTCTTCCATTTTCAAGTTGGTCTGGCTGTCTGGCTATCTATCTATATATATATATATGTATCTATCGTGCATACAGGCTGCACCAATGGAGCTAGAGGACTGAAAATTTAAACATTTACACCTTATTATGTCTAGGAAAAATCTTTCTTTGTATTTTGAAAATTCATCCCCATAATACGTTTTTAGTTGGGGGTTCAATTTACAATGTAAGTTTATGCTAAATTGGTCCCTTATTTTGTCTCCAGCAGCATTCACGTTTGTTTTTTGAAATTTCAAACTTTTTTTGTGATCATTGCCATACAAAATGTGAGAGAATTAACTTATTCATTGATCCCCCCTTTTTCCAATTTTTTAATCACCCCCAACATGGCATGCTGCCAAAAGACATTGGTCACATGACGGTTTCAATTGAGTGACTAACCAGACCTGTTTTATTGGAAATTTTAGTGAATTTTTTGTTAATTACTTGAAAAATTCGATTTGGCAGGCTTTGAACCAAATGACGAAGGAATTCATCAGGCACTTCATTCCAAGCTGCTAAGATGGCAGTTTTGAGTTCCTGCACAGTATTTAATTGCCTCCCACCTTCAAAAACCTTCCTTGCCAATCATTGCCATGTTTTCAATGATATTGAAATTGGGGCTGTTGGCCGGCCAGAGCAAAACGTTTACACCTTGTCAAAAATGATAGTTTGGGGTCTGCATTCACACTCACATATATAGCCCTGTAGAATTTTGAGCAAAATAGTGTCAACCTAGAAAAAAGTACATATATTTACATCTATATTGTCAGAAAGGGAATTTCACCAGCTTTCCAAAAGTGTATCTTGTCAATTTGTATTTGATGAGCATACAAAGTTACAGCCAAAAATGTGAAACTAGGTATTTAGCATTTTACAAGGAAATTTTAACTTTATAGTCCACATTCTATGGATTGTGGATTTAGTTCTTGATCGAGATATATACATATATATATTGTTAAAAAGAGGGTTTCATCAGCTTTCGAACAATGTTTCTTGTCAATTTGTATCTGTTGAGCTTAAAATGTTACAGCTAAAAACATGAAGATTGGTTTCAGCATTTTATGAGAAAACTTCAAGTACACAGTATAAAATCTATGGATTATGGAATTTATTCCTGATAGTGGTATGTACCTCAAGCATGTAGTTAAAGAGCGATACTTGATAGCTCTGTTTTATTAATTCAGTTTTGGTCCGCCTCTGGACATTCAACTTCTCAAGTTGATACTCTTAACATAGATCTGCATACCACCTTGCATGGTATCATGGTATTTAGTAACTGTTACTAAAAGTAATGATGATGTTTGTATAGTGGACATAATTAAAATGATTATAAAGTGATAACACTACACATTGAGTATGGTATTGGTCTCTCTACAGGCTTCTGTAATCTGGCTACCCATGGTCACTGTGGGGTAAGAGATTATATAGGAAATGAGTGATTAATTCCTAGTGGGTGTCCACTGCAATTGCATAGGAATCATTCCAAAAATGCTTGTGCTGCTCCAATATCCCCTGTCACAGCTGCCTGATTCAATGAGGGTTGGAAGGGTTCAATTAGAATTTAATGCAGGTTCCGGATCTTTTGATGTGCTGTTGGGACCCTTGACAGTGGGGTAACTCCCGGTGTATCCTTGAACTTTCGTGGTGCAGGACAGCCTTTTGAAATCTGGCTGGATTTCCAATACCGGTAGCTAGTCCTGGTGTCTGTGGAAGGGCAATCTCGCCAGATATGCCCAAAACTTCTGCAGCAGAAATAAGCTCTCCTGATTTACTTGTCACAGTGACGAGCAATATGACCAAGCTGGTTGCATGAGTAGCAGCGTTTCATCACAGCATAACAGTAACATGCTGTGTGGCCAATTTCTTTGCAGTTGAAGCAGCGGACTTGTCTAGAGTAGCAATCACTAGCCAAATGACTTACATGGTGGCATTTGTAACAGCGACTAGTGTGGTTTGCTCATCTATTAATTTTCGGGTTTCCAACTTCCTGATTTTAGGAATCAGGGATCATATGATCTAAGTCTACATATCGACGGCAATGACATTTAGAGTCATCAGGTCTTGCGGGTTTTGAAAAGTTCATATTTTTATATCTCTGCGCATTATCCGATGGACGTCCTTTAACTCTTTGTTTAGGAAATTCTGGCACTGTCATAGAAAATGATCTTTTCTGCATTTTTGGAGATTTGTGTTAAACCAGATCTCACCTGGTTTCAAATTTTTTCATTTTCTGACAAGTTTTGTGTTTTTGTTTTCAGCTCTTTGTTCTTGTTTAAATGTGCCATTTTTATCTCCTTGTTGCACTAATGGGACCTGTACCAGTTCCTCAGAAGCATCCACTTTTGTAATAACATCACTGGGGTGGCTTTTTTCGGTTTTTGAAGAATCATCTTGCTTATTTTCTGTTTTGTTATCTTCAATAATAACCAGCATTTTGAGAAAAACATTTGTTATTACATTCCACTGCACAAGGAGATTCGTTATGATTAATGACCGATTCAAGGATTTTTTTTTTTGTTGCAAATTTGTCGATTCTGGACTCTGCAAGTTGTTCAGTTATTAATTTAAAAATCTGAGTATTCCATTTTTGTTTGATGATCAACTTTTAAACGTTTTAACTCGTTATAAACTACTGAATATTTGCTCTTCCACTGTATCGTGCTGATACATCTGCTCGCGTGTATCCTGCTCTGATTTTAATTAGGTGATCAATTCTTCATATTCGGAATCTTTATTTTCCAAATCCATTTTGAGTCTCATCACCTCTTCAGTAAATTCCAAGAAAGAACTTTCTCTGACTCGTTGTTTACATCAATCGTAGTTACGGATTTATTTTTCTTCAGTTTTCTGCTTCGTTTTTGCATCAATGTATTTTTTTGTTCGGAAGTCATTTCTTTGTTATTTATTTTGTTCGTTGGTCATACTCCTAGGATCACTGCACATTTCAAAAGGTTTGTCTAATGTTTGATATAAAATAAATAAATAAATAAATGTTCGGTATTTAAATTCGTAACATCATCCATATCCAAAATTGCTTGTCTTGCAGTGCCGGTCAAAGAGAAAAATGCAGTCAGTGTGACTTTTGTATTTTCTATTTTGCATTTACTGGCCCATTCAGCTATCTCTTCTCGCCAATTGCAATAATTCTCTGGGTAAAAGGTTGGTAAATCCAATTCAATGTGGCCAACTTCGGCCATATTGGATTTTTTGTTTCATCTTTGGAAATATCACTGTTCATCTTTCCCGTATTTTCTGTTTTAAAATCGTCTGTCATTTGTTTTTTATCAACGCTCTGCTATCAATGTAAGGTTGGTATAATGACAGATATTAACAGATTAAAAATGCACCAGAAAATGTGCTCAAAGAGATTCTTTATTCATACAATGACCGTGGTCAATGATACACACACGTGTCTCCTCAAGCTCCTCAAACCAATAACAATATGGCTGCTTGTTCACCAGAACGTAAAACAGCGCTCCCCTACCGGAAGTGGATAAGCACTCCTCTGCCTAGGGGGAATAACTCAAAATACTTACTTAACATTTAATAAGTTTAATAAGAGAGTAGGAAGGGAGAGGGGAGGAAAAAAATTAGGTAATTCACTGAGGATACAGGGAGATTTTCATATACAACACTAATCCATATCTGTATAACATTTAGATAGAAATGTGGCCGGGTAAGAAGATTGGAACAGATAAAGG
>VCCN01000741.1:3815976-3837209 GCA_006491835.1 Architeuthis dux | reverse complement strand
AGGCACACACACAATATATGTATGTTTGTACATATATGAGATTCATTTAAATAACTTGCGTTAGATTCTTTTGTAGCTTATAAGTATTAATTTGATTGATTTGAATCATTAAAAACTGTTACCTTTGTATTACACACATACACAGCTTTTCTTTTTGTCAATTCACTTCAAAGACTTATATAAAAACACATGTTCTCAATGTTCTCAGATCAACAAGTGACTCCAAGGTAAAAAGAATTTCTTTCATATTCTGAATGCAATCTTTTTCAAATGTGTGAATGGTGAATAAATGGAAAGGGATAAGAAAAAGCACTTAAGACTTTTAAGAAAATACAAGTTCTACTTACCAAAATCAAGTCATAGACACTTCTTTGTTAGTTTAGATAGTTGCTTATTCCCCCACCCCGCACCCCATGCCAGTGGGCAGTGATTTTACCCAGGATTTCAAATGCTGATTTTTAAGGCAGGCAAACCATTCCTATTTGGAAGATTGGCACAACACAATCTTCATACACCCCTATTTCGCTATGTACTGAACTGAATATAAGATTAATAGATAACCATTCAAGTTGGGGGCAGTTTTAAAACAAGTATAAAACTTTATTATTTAAAATGTTTAAGATTACTTTTTACCATCATCTTAATTTTTATTAGTTGCTTTTTATCGCAATTTTTGCTCAGACCAATTACCCTCTGTGCAAAAGTTGCGATAAAAAGCAATTAATAAAAGTTAAGATGAAGGTAAAAAGTAGTCATGAAAATTTTAAATAATAATGATTTATAATATGTCATCTAAAAAAACCTGGGAGATGTATAAAACTGTTTCCATTCACACCACTTTTTATTAAATTTGATTTATTAATTCGGGCCACTGTTTCTGTAGTACTGAATAACAGCGCAATTGGAAATAAAGAGTAAGCCTTCAGTGTTAATTGAACTCACACCCTCATTGCCAGAGGGAGACTTGTTTACACCTAGCTGCTTTTACCAATCAGCCACAAAGACTTCCTGGATTAGCAGAAGTTGATTTACACTTATAAACTTACTCCTTACAACCGACTCTCTGCACCATATTTATGTTGTTTTACATATGAGACCTAGTAGTCTGTTTTTATAAATCAATCTTTATTATTATTGGATGAAGTATTGTAACATAACACTTTTAAATTAAATTTGACTAGTTTTTACCTTATATTCCAAAAGGGTCTTTGTATAATAATTTTTGCTGGAGCCACAAAAAAGTGCTCAATATAGCTGACTACTCAGTCAATGCTTAATTTCAAAATTGGTTTATTTTATGAGTAACAGATTTCAGAATTTATATAAATTCTAACTCAGTGATAAACTGCATTTAGAACCCAATTCAGTTTTTGAACTAATTCTTGAACCGTAACAGCATTATTTCTATCAAGTTTAGACAAAAGCAGGTCATCATTAAACTCAACAGGTTAAGCTGTTCATGGCACATCTCTTAAGCTGAAATCATTTTTTCTAAACCTTTCAAATCATCTTTGGCAATTTCTTTCAGTTAAAGAATCTATCCCATAAACATAGTATTTCAAGTTACTTCTGCAGCATTAAACTGCACAAACACCTACTAGCATGTATTATTATTATGCATTTTTGAATAGCAAAAATATCTTTCAATCTAACACTATCAGATTTTGAACATTACTTATAGGATGACCTGATAATTCTATCAAATGCCTCAATGTTTCATTTGTTCCATTTGGTTCTATTTTTTCCACACATCATTTACATTAGTATCCTTGTCTTTATTATAATATTTTGGCCAACATATTCTTTTTTAGGCATAAACTGCATCCAGTCATCCATGAGTATCACCCAGCATTTTTTTTCAGCTGAGGACAACTAGATGAAACATACACTTGAGGAAGACTGAAGAATGTATCAGCCACAACATAGTGTTCAAAACAACAAAGATGAGGATACTAGTCTGAACAATTCCTGAAATAATGAAAATGTAAAAATTCAGACTGTAAGTTTGTAAATAAACAAAATATATAAACAAAATCCCCAATTGTGTTTATTAATTAAATATTGATTACCTAGAAATAATTTTTTCAGAATTACCTTCATCTTTTACTTGTTATTGAATTGTTTAGTATCTATTTTTCTCATGTATGCTTTTTTGTACACCAGCTAAAGAAAATATTACTTAATAACCAAAGTAGTAAATCTCATTAAAATAATTATTTTGCTCACTTACTAAAATCTCCTCTTAGCAAAAGAAAAGTGGTATAGTTTGACCCGATATTTATGTTGATGAGGGCTCACTTAATGAATTAAGCATTTAAATATGAGGATCTGTTTAATATTGTGGTCTCAATTTATGAGTCAGTCTTTTGATATTGTCCTTTGAAACACAAAATTTCATGCATTTCTGGTTTAATGCATTTTACATTACTTATGGAATGCATATGATGAGTTTATAATTTCAGCATCTAATTACAAGGATTTACTAAATGAGTCACTCTTCAGATGTGGAGGAGGAAAAATAATCCAGCAGCCAAATGGTTGGGCATTTCTATTTCGATCACTGTTAAGGTCCTCATTAATAACTTATAGGTATAAGTTTAGAAAGAAAAATATTGAAAGGACTGGAAATGATGGAAGAAAAGAAAAAAAAAGCAAGTTATAATTAATTTTTTTAAGGGAGTCATCTGGATAATTTATCTATTATAGGGCTTGTTTCTTAGTTTCTCTGAGGCAAATTCAATAAGTGTGTTCAATTAGATCTTAATTATCATCATCTTGGAAAAGGGGTTTCAATCTTGACTACAATTTGCTTTGTCAGATATAATTATTAATGTGATAAAATAGTAATATTTTCTTCTATAATAATAATATAGCTTTTACAGTTGAAAAATCAGCCGAAATTTAATGGTTTTGTGAAACAATAGATTTCATAAATCTATAATTACACAAAACCCTGAATCATCTGACTATATATTTATTTATCCACATACAGGTTTCCCCCTGCTCTCCAAAATTAGAGCGTTTGTATAAAACCATTTTGTAAGCTGAAATGGCATAAAGTAAAGAAGTAATTACCATTAATTCAAATGGGAAAGTTTTTTAAGCATCCCCCGACCCAAAACATAGTGATGATGGTATGTTAGGCTGAGTTGCCAGAGGTTGGGGTGGTGGAAGGTACAGGAGATTGGGGTGTAGGAAAGAGCAGAACAGGTTGTGAACTACTCTCTAATGGCTTGCTGCAAGATGAATGCTTAAATCTATTTTTGTTTTTCACATTTTTTCATAAAAGGGAAAAAGTGGCATATAGAAAACTTTTGGAAAGCGAGGGATACCTGTACATGAAAAGTAAAAGGTCTAAAATTGATTATACCATCCTGGTAGGGAATGAAATGACAGTCTCTCAGATGACAGGTGTGGTTATTTACTAGTATACTACCAAGAACTTGGTCATATCATAGTTTGACTTGGCAGACAAAGATTTAAGAGGGATTCCACATCTGTTGTGAGTCCCACATGATAGAACAAAATTCTTTCATGACAGCTGCAGAAGGTCAGTCAACCAGAGGGAGTTCCAGTTTTACAGTAATACCTCTACTCTATGCGGATTGGGACTGTGGAAAGCCCTCCGGCCTGTGCACTTGATGGTTAGTTAGGTTTGATGATAAAGCTGAGAGATCAACATTTGTATGCTTGGTGTTAGTTTGGTGATGCTTATTTCATAGACTTACCATGAAGATAGAAAGTAATGTTTTGAAACCAAACAGCCAGCTCTGTTCCTGAATGACTACTGGATAACTTCTGTCTGCTTTTCTGCTATTACATCTAGACCCATCTATAAATGAGAGAAATAAAACGGACAACCTATACAGCTGAAGAAGGCTGAAAAATGCATCAGCAAAAACATCATAATAAAAACAACAATGGTGAATATACTAGTTAAATAATTTTGGAAATGAACTTGAACTGCTCCCAGCCAGATTAAAATTTTTATATCATTTGTCTGTATTTGTGTTATATTAATATAAACCCATCAGTTTAATAACCTAAATGACTTTATAAATCTCAGCATTTAATTTGCATATATTGCAAATAATAATTAATGACTGTCTGAGATGAATTCAGCCAGCACAGTGATCGCCTTAAACTTAATTAATTTGAGGTGACAAGAATGACCATCGTACTAGAAGAGGTTTCTAAGTTGACTATTGACAGTAATTGGCTTTGTCAGATTTTAAAAAGCTACAATTCCATCCTAGAGAAAACAGTAACTTTTTCAGGATATCATGAATTTATCTTCCCAACAGGCAATGTCTGCTGACATTTGCAACTTGCTGACAATGATCAGTGAAACAGTCCATCCATTTATCAAGATAAATATGAACAGCCAGACATGTATATACAATTAGAAGTGAACAGACTGACATAAATGGATAGATATGAACAGAATGAGAGGGACACATTGATAGTTATAAAGAGTCTAAGACAGATAAAAAGATATAAATAGGCTGAGAAAGACAGGATGGTTATATATATATATATATATATATTGAGAGGGACACATTAACAGTTATAAAAAGACTGGGATGAAAAAAAGATATGAACAGACTGAGACAAAAACCAAGGCAACAAGCTATGTTCCTGAAGTATTCATTTGCACCAGAATATCTACAGGATAGTGTATGTCTGCATAAATCTTTGTCACTTGCGAGGTTGCATCACTAAGTCTGCAACCTGATATGGAGTTATTAGCTGAATTTTGATCTGAAATTTTCACTGTATAATGTTTGTGATCTAAGTAATTAATATTTACCACTGAATTAAGTGCATTGACAAAGAAGGAGATTATGTTGACAATTGAATATTTGTTGAGTAAAATAAATGCTTTTTTTCATTATTATGATACAGACTTATTGCTCTACCTATATAAACCCACCTGAGGAACGCATCAGCTAAAACGTGATAAAAACAAGGATGAGGATACTAGTTCAGAATTTCAGACAACAGGTACTCATTCTCTACTTGTAAAATCTGCAATACATATTTTATGCTGATATCTACAGAAATCAAACTAGTGTTACACTCAGTATTTTTCAGTTTCCACGCAGGGGCTCTACATTTAATCATGGAAACCATTTATTGGGAGGGGGTCACCAGCCTGAAGGTTCTGAATAGAGCCAGCCTCAGCAGTGTGGATGTCATAATCTGGTCATGTGATTCGCATTGACAGCTCACTTATGCTCTGCCAAGTTCTCTACGTGCCCTGACACAGGGCTACAGAAACACAGGCCATCCCAAGTAAAGCACTGCAGCATTCCTGTAAATGAGCTGGAGTCTAATGCTAGGGAGAGAGCCAAATGCTGCAGCATAACACATATATGGCCCATACATTCTTTGAAAAGAACTGGAGAGAGCAGATCACCAGCGCTTGGGAACACCAAAAGAGTTCATCATCCGTGCCCACAGCACTCCAGTGTCCCCCACTGTCCCTCAAGAATTGGACTTATCAGCCACATTCAGGACCACTGACATCACAGGAATGATGGTCAACCAACTACTAACTACTACTATTTTTCAGTTTGGCTCAGCACATAAAGTAAAAGATATAATTGGATGTCAAGTACTGGGTTAATGATACTCATTATCAAAAATTTGCTGAGGAAAGACAAGTTTTTATGCTTAAAAAATACAAAGATTCTTTTCTCTTTTTTGATTAGACTTGAATTTGAACACCCATAATATTATGGGTGCTTTACTGTGGAGCAATGGTTAGCAACCCAGATCAGCAATACTGTCAGAATACTCCTCCAAAGTGGTGGCAGACCTCTATAGCCGGCTCGGGAATCTGTCTAGGTAGGTATGAACAAAATGAACAAATTTTCAGCATGAAATCGACACTTGGAGAAATTTAAAAATCTGGCAAAAATCAGCATATTATTTGATTTTAATAAAATTTTGGATACTTATTTATTAAAAGACAATTTTTTAAAGAAATTTGCCATTCCAAATTTGGAGAATAATAATTTTGTTTCATATGATTTCTACCCCACCTTTTATTAATTTGATGATTTATTTTTTTTTAGAAAAATATTCCGAATTGCTCAAACTTTTAGGATATAAAAAAACAGGAAAATTAAGTGAAATATTTTTCTTCTTGGCAAATTTTTTGTTTTATTTGATTACTTATAATTTATGCTTTTGATCTGGGAGAAAAATTGTTTTTTAATGTTTTTAAAAAAAGAATATTTTTCATCATTTTTATCGATTATTTCGATTAAATCAGTATATTTGAAATGTATATTTTTTATTCTTTCTCTATTGTGCTTCAGCTGAAATTTATATTATTAAAAGGATGAATAATTAAATATAGTGAAATGATGAAAAAATATTTACCGGGTGTATTTTTCATATATTTTTTCTACTTTTTTGTTTATGAAAATTGACTGGTATTTCAAATTATGGGAGTCATTTTATGACAATGCACATTTTTTGCACAGCGCAACTATGGTGCATTTTAATCTTGTTTATTTTCCCCACTCAAATAGATTTCATGCACTGCATACTGGATTATGTCCCCTTTGTCTACCATATGTTTTTAAAGTCAGGTGTTGATATCACGCTGAAAATCTTTGTTCATTTTGTTCATACTTATGCCTAGGAGAAGGGAACTCCAACAAAACCTACAACCTAGGAAACGTGCTCCCATCGTCCCACTGGGCCATGATATGCAAACCCTTTGTTTAAAGGGTGGGGTTGGTCATGTGCATGCCTTAGGGCTATTCACGTAGAGGCGATGCTGGCACCTGAGGGCCTGAAAGACATGAACAAGCCTCAACATCTTTGTTCACAAAGCCAAGCCATGATAATGATGGTTAGCAAGCTAGCCTAGCAGCAAAATTGGCTTTGTCCAAGTAATATTTATAGAATATATCAACTCTTATAAAATGACTCATAACTCAAGACATTCACGTTTACTAACGTTTAGCTTAAACTGATATTTTAAAATCATTACAATAATTTCCACATGTTTTGGTGGAGATTGAACTCAAACAGCTTTATTCATTAGTGTGATTGTGCAAGCACACTATTGCTCCTCAATGTATTTTTTATTTATTCTTTTTCACTCATTGGTATGTCTTAATGCTTTGTATTGTGCTTACATGGTTTTTATGGTTTTAGAGGTGGTTCTATTTACAATGTAATTATAATGCTAAATTGGACCCTTACTTTTCACCATTCATACAGTTTTGAAGTATTCAGTTACTTACCTTGTGAAGGTTGTACAATTTTTTCAATAGTAATTTTTGCTGCTATCATTAAGTTTTTTTTGGTGGGGATGCTAAGCTGTGGTGCAATCACACTTGTAGTTCCTTCAGGAAATGCAGGCTCTAGTTAACAGATACCAACAGTTTATGGCTTCCTCAGTGTTCAAACACGAAAGCATACTTTAAATTTTCGAGACAAGTTTTATATCTGTTCTTTAAAGCTTTAGTCATCCTTTGCCTGCTTAGTCTTATTTTGTGAAATTTTTATGATATTAATGAGAATATCTGACACTCAGAATCCACAACTTCACAGCAGGTTGTTATAGAGTTTTCCCAAAGCAGAGATAAAATAAATACTTAGTCTCCTTGATGTGTGTTTATGTGATTCTACCTTGTCCAGTCCAGCCAGCCTCCATTTCCTACTTATCTTGCACACTGAAGTTAACTTAAATTACCTGTCTTACATTAAGTTGGATGAAGAAAAAAAAAGAAAAGATTTATTTATCTTGGCAGTTCTAAAACTTATTTCAGGATTTTTTTCCAGAATCTTTTAGAACTTTTTAAATAGAGCCCGGCTCTAAAAAAAAGAAAAACCTGAACAAGAGGAAAGAAAAGTTATTTTTATCAACCCATAAACAAATAAAATGTATTAAATACTTGATCGGTTTATTAAGTTTATAAAGAGTTTATTGCACAATATTTACCATTTTGAGCCACTATCTTCTGCCATCTTTCAGGCAACTTCATAATTTTATCCTCCCAAAACCTTTTATCTTTCTGCAGAAAAAACTGATCTAGGTGTCTTTTGCAGGCTTTTAGAGAATTGAAAATCTTTTAAGAGAATTCTCTAAAGACTAGAATAAATGGTAATCAGCAGATGAGTGAAAGCTTCCCAACCAAGCTGCAACAATTTTTGCCTAGTCATCAAAGAAACATGCAGCCTAGCATTATCCTGATGGAATATTATGCACTTGTTCTTAACCAGTTCCAAACACTTTTTATCGATTGCTGCCTTCAATTGGTCTAATTGGGAGCAGTACTTATTTTACTGAATTATTTGGTTCTCCTAGTAGTAGAGGACATTTTTCCAATCCCCCCATACACACAGTATCACCTTTGGATAAAGACCAGCCTTTGGTAATGGTTCATTTTGCTTGCCCCACAATCTCTCGCATTCCATGTTCTTGTAAAGAATCGACTTTTCATTGCCTTTCAAAATTTGTTTCAAAATGGAATATTTTCATTAAATTCATGTAGTGAATCACATACAGAAATATGGTCCAGTAGTTTTTGTTTTTGCTTAACTGGTGTGTAGGTCACATTTAACTGGTGTGTAGGTCACATTTAACTGGTGCGTAGGTCACACTTAACTGGTGTGTAGGTCACATGTCAAAGAACATAATCAAGTTGGTGCAAATGATTTTCAACATTTAATTTGTCTATTTTCAGTACATTTGGTATCTTCCATGTCATATAATGTGGATTATTCTCAAGTATTTGTCAGATTATTACTCTTTTCCTCTATGTCGCTGTCAGTATTCCATAAAGCCTGAAATCTGTTTGCTATCGCTACTCTGAAGTTGCTAATGTTCTCTATTTCTATCTTATTAGGGCATCTCTTCTTTTTAAGGATCATTTTATTTCTTTCCGTTTTAAAGTTAAATTTAGTTCTGCACGCTACCATTCTATGGTCGCTGCCTATGTCTACTTTGTTTATGACGGTAACGTCTTTAATGTTCTCGATTTTGTCGGTTAAGATGAAGTCGATCTCGTTTTTATGTTTTCCTTTCTATCAACCTCAACTGGTCTACCTGACTGTAGAGCATTATTCAGCAAAAAATCCCCAGCAGGAAACTTTGCAGGCCAATCTTGACAAGTTTGATCATTTACAGTACCTTCTCCATAAACTGTACAAATGTTTTTCTCTGCTTTTCAATCTTTTGTTACTTTTATTATAATACAAAATCATAATATGCCAAAAATGTTGCTTATTTTCTTCCATCTTAAATCTTAGAATCAATAAAAAAACGTATGCCATTTTTGACAAAATTTATTTAAAAAAATGCATACTGATATGACAGCTATAACTGGTCTAGGTAGTATTAAATAAGGAATCAGTTTTGTTATTTAAATACTAAACTAATCACTCATTTTATGTGGTCTAAAGCATGTAATCAATCTTTGATGGCAGGTATGATTTGAGAGGTATGAGATGTAGTATGCTTGGCATTAATATTCAAAGTCTCACCATTGTGTCTTAGATAATGACACCAGAAAGATGATCAATTATTATTAATACTACTTTAAGTTGAACTCTGAGATCAAATGGGACAGTTTCAACGTTTGATTTTAACGATGCGCTATTAATAATTGAGAGGGATAATTTTATATAACCATTCTCAGAGATGGACAGTTAACCTTTAATATGCTAATGGCATGAATAAAATTTAATAGGAAGAAAATTCAACACAGTTTTCAAACATCTCTCTCTCTCTCCACACACATGAGTACCCCGGACTACAGCCCTATATGACTGAATACAATATTGGTTGCTGTACTCGCATCTTCAATATTCTGTTACACAGCCTACCTATATGAAGAAATTACAAAAACATATTGACCTTTGTAAACCTCTTCACGTTTGGGTCTTGCTCTTTTCGACAAGTGCCATTCCTACTTTGGTAAGTCAAAGTCCTTTGTAGTGAATATCAAGGATTCTGGATTTCTCCTCTTACAAATATTTTGTATCATTTTCTTTTTACCTATTTTTGTAACAATATTCTTTTATTTTTTCAGTCAATACATTCTTTTGGTAATAGACTGTGAGAATTGAGATGGAGATTCAAACAAGAAACCATGGTTGATGAAAGATAAGCTTCCAAGGCATGAAATGCAAGTTTATGTCTCATGGAAAGCAACTTCATTATTCTGAATTCCTGCAATTTAGTTTAACACTCAGTGAGTGGATTGGCTAAAAAAGATGTTACATTAAAAAACAAAAACTAATCAAAATAATTGTAATTGTGAAAATACTGAATCTCAGAATCTCAAAACAATGTAAGAGTAGTACTAGTAGTCAGTCAGTCAGTCAGTCAGTCAGTCAACAATGCAGTGTGGAATAGATTAAGAAGAAAAAGATGAGAGCAGAAGATTACAGATGAGAACTATACCTAATCATAACCTATTTGGTAATCTAATTGGTAAAGGCATTGTCCATGAAAGATTAGCTCCTGAGGTATGGGATGCAAGTTTAAGTCTTATCGGAAGATATTTGCTTATTGTGAATTTCAGGGATTTAAAGGCTAATGTATGAATCAGTTAAACATGTTGCAATAAAAATAAATAAAAAGTAAACTGGTCAAAATATTTGTAAAATTGAAAATGATTTATCTCAGAAGTTTAAATCAACTTAAGAGTATAATGGTCTCCTCCTCTTGTTGTAATAACTTACTAAGCTTCACTTATTCTAGCCACAAGAACGAGGCACCCAATGAAGATTAAACTAACTACATTAGTGGTGGTCTTCTGCAAGGCGGGCTTGCTAACCATCACACTATATCAGGTATCCCAGATATTTATTCAGCTTAGCTTAGCATGGCTCAAGGCCATGATAGTGGGGTACCAAATGAGGATTAAACTCATGACACTTTCAATAGTCTGCAAGGCTAGCTTGATTAAGATAACTCTAAAGAAGGTGATCAATATTTTCAAACCTTAGTGTAGTCTAGGCCACAACAACTGTGTTACACTGTAAAGACTGAACTCACTACACTAAAAATGGTGTCCATGGTCTCTATAGCAAGTGCCCCAGATATTTATTAAGCTTTGTCTGGCACAGAGCCACAACAGTGGGGCTACCAAGTGGGACTTGAACTCTAGTAATGGTCAATGGAAGTAGCTTGTTTATCATCATTTTACAGCCTGTGCCCTCCTTTGGTCCTTGTATCTGGCAAAAATACAACAACTAGACATGTGTCTACATTGTACACAATGGCACCAAAGACTGACTGAGAATGAAGCTACAGCATGCAAAGAGTTCCCCACACTGTCCCATCCATGTCCAAACTAGTTCTTTGGCTTGTAAATATTATACCACACTGTACAAATCAATGATCTAAAAAGCGTAGCTCTTATTGATATTCATTGATAACTCAGAATATCATAACCCAGGGATCAAACACAAACACAAAACATACAGAAACTATCCTGACATGTAGCTGAATTTTGATATGAAATTTCCACTGTATAATGTTTGATCTAAGTGAATTAAGTGCATTGACAAGGGAGAAAAATTAATGTTTGTTGTGTAAAATAAATGCTTTTTTCATCATTAGGCATACAGACGTATTGACTTATCTACATAAGAAACTTCACATAATACTAACAGACCCATATATATGCTTATGTATGTACACATACTTATAACCCTCCCAACTCACACATTTACGTACTCATACATGCCCAATAGATGATGTATGTTTAGAAGTGAAACTTTATCTAAAACCTAAGCTTTTGTAGTTTACTGCATACCTCAAAAAGAAAAAGAAAAACGAATGAAATTAAGACAAAAATCCCATCCAAATTGATTAATGGTCGTCCTTAACTTATTGAACAAAGTTAAAGGAGTAAGATTAGTTACAAACACAACGTGGAGACCATATGTATCAGAAGATGTTTTCGCTTGTAAATATCTCATTATGGGCTGGTGAAGAAGGTGGTGGGATGCAAGTGTTTAAGGTAAGTGTGTTAAGCAGCTGTGTAGGTATGATATTAATAATATACTATCCTAAGTTAGTGGAGTTGAGATTGCTGAGAAGGAAAGCCAGGAAGAATTCCCGCACTGGAGTGGTTCTCTGACAACCACATTAATAATCTGGAAACTTGTAAAAGGTTTTACATCACATGGAAAGGGACCGAGGGGAAAGTTTGATTTGGCACAGTCGAACAAACAAGTGAAGAGGAGATGTATAAAAATATGAAGTGTCAGTAAACTGTCAAGGAGAGAGAGAGAGAGAGAGAGAGAGAGAGAGAGAGAGAGAGAGAGAGAGTGTGAAAACATAGGTAATGGGAAGAGAGTACATTGTATAAGCTTATGTAGATGTAGGTATGTTCACATCATTTGCATTCATGGAAAGAGTAGAGAGTTTGGGTAAGAGAAAAAGAAAAACCTGTCTGTACGAGCAAAAGTGCATCTGTATTTAACCTTCTAGCTGCGGATATGCCTCACAGTATGCACTGAACTGTGCCAAAAGACTAGAGGCCAAAACTGTCTTATTTACCTCACAAGCATTATGGATGAAGAATGTAAAATATTGGTTCAGTAGATTGACTTAGGGGTGGAACAAAAATGGTTCATTGCTGAATTTTTATATAAGTTCTTTTCTTACCAGATTCACAAGAGTTTTGTACCCCCCTTTTTTAAAACTAAGTTTCCTTTTAAATATTTAATCAGCTAATGAGATCTAATTTGCATAATTTTTGAGTGTGTCCTGAAAAGGGGGATAATAAGCTTTCAGAAAATGTATTGTTTGATGGGAATTCTTTCTAACAATTTTGAGAGCTAAAAAAAAAAGATTTAGTCTAGAAATTTAGTGGTTTGGAAGGTTAAGCAGAAGGAAATGAAAAATGTGTGTGTCTATATGTATGTGTAAGATAATGTATGCAAAGAAAAATATTTGTGTGTATGAGTATATATGTAAGAGAAAGACTTCAATCATGTATATATATGTTTATATGCAATGGAAAAAGGAGGATGTATATTATAGAGAGACTTTCTGGGTGAATATGTCTGCAAGGGGGAAAAAACTGCTTCAGGGATGTAGAGTGATAATGTGTACATTGAAATTAGAGGGGGGGGGGAGAAAGGATGTTTGTTCATGATAGAAAAGTCAGAAAAAAGAGCATGTTTCAGTGCCTGTGTGTGTATATATATACATAAATGAGTACACCCCTAATTTCCTTATAAACCAAACATAGCAGGGTTTTATTATTTCTAGTGGAACATTACACAACCAAAACAGATATTATCAGTTATTATTTATGACCAAACTCTACAGCATTGAAACTATTTTTTCCTAGGGGTGTACTCATTTTTGGACTGTAACATATTCATATTTTTTCAATGCTGTAGAGTTTGGTCATAAATAATACCTGATACTAACTGTTTTTATTGTGTAATATTCCACTAGAAATATTAATGTTTGGTTTTGGAGACAATTACATTTCTATAAAAAAGTAGTAGGGGTGTACTCATTTATAGTCGACACTTGTTAGCTCAGTCGTAAAGAGTACGACTGTGTATAGGTTGCTTCCAGGGTGGACGCAGTTCGATCCCTGCACAGCGCTTGTTTCTTTATTCCCTTATACAATATAGACCACCCGCTTAGCAATCACTAACAGCGATGCCTGGCCGATATGGGTTCCCAATTAATAAATGTCTTTATATCACCTAGTGAGCCTAGAAAGCATCTTTCGGAAAACTGACTGGGAGGGAATGGGAATAAAAGTAGATGGAGAATACCTAAGCAACTTAAGATTTGCAGATGACATTTCTATGACATCGGAAGCATCTGAAGAATTACAAAATATGCTAACCGACCTAAACAGGGAAAGTAAAAAAGTATGTTTAAAGATGAATAGAACAAAGACAAAAGTAATGTTCAACGATAAGGTCCCCAAAAAGGTCATAAAGATAGAAGGCGAGATTCTAGAAGAGGTCGATGAATACATCTACCTAGGTCAGGTAATAAAGCTAGAGAAATGTTTGCAAGCACAGAGAGGCATGTTCTCAACTGTAGCAGTCCTATGTTGTGTCTGAAAGTTCTGAAGGGTTCTTAGGGTGGTAGGTGACCCAGATCTGGTTGGAATAGGTGAATTCTGGGTAAGACACAAGGTCATATATGTATAAAACTTGATAAGTCAATAAATCCATAGCCTAATAATGAAAAAAGCATTTTACACAACAGATATTTATTTTTAATCTCCTTTCTTATCAATGCACTTAAATCAGTGGTGAATATTAATCGCATAGATCGAACATTATACAGTGAACATTTCAGATAAAAATTTAGCTCATAACTTCATGTCAGGCTATAGACTTATTGATCCACTTTCATGTATGTATGTATGTATGCATATAAAGAGGGAAAAAAAGGTGAGAGAAAAGAGAAGAAAAAAGAGATGACAGTAAAGAGAAGAAGAAAAAAAGGAGGAGAAGAAAAAAGAGAAGAAGAAAAAAAGATACCAGAGAAAAAGAAGAAAAAAGAGAAGAAAGAAAAAGAGAAGAATTAAAAAGAGAAGTAGGAAAAAGAGAAAGCGGACAAAGAGACGAGAGATAAGAGAAGAAGGAAAAAGAGAAGAGAGAAAAGAGAAGAAGGAAAAAGAGAAAGAGGAAAAAGAGAAAAGTGAAGGAAAAAAAGAAAGAGGGAAAAAGAGACGAGAGAAAAGAGAAACAGGACAAAGAGACCAGAGAAAAGAGAAAGAGAAAAAAGAGAAGGAAAGAGAGAAGAGAGAAAAGAGAAGAAAAAAGAGATAAGAGAAAAAAGAGAGAAAAGAGAAAAAAAGAAAGAAAAGAGAAGAAAAAGTGAGGTTAAATATATCAATAATTTAACAGAAGCAAGGACAGAAACCATTCCCATTATAGGACCATTTCAGGTACACAAACATACATATACACACATCGACAGATTATCTACCACCTGGCCTCTAGGCTGAGCTTTAGTGAGGCTCCCCCTGACATAGCCCCCCCCCCCTTCGTTGAGTAGAATAAAGTGATGTTAAATAACATATATTCTTGTACTATGTATAATGTACTTAAGTAATATAATAATTTATAAGTTATTTATAAAATATATACAAGAGTACTGAAATATTAAACCATTTTTTGTATACTTAAACAGTCCTTTTGCTCTTGAGAACCCCTCTCATCCTGGCCCCTATGCTTAAGCCTTCTCAGCCTAATGGTTAATCTGCCACTGTATACACATACAACCATGTACACAGGTGGAAAACACTTTTAAATCTTGACACGTTAATGTACAAAATAACACACATTGGATTATAAATCTAACTGATTATTTTAGAAAATTTTAATTTTTTATTATGCCATACACACGCCTTTGAAAGAATGTCCATAAATAACAAATTAGTTTCTAGTCAGAATTCAAATGTGAACCACAGATTCTAAGTCTAGCATTACTCATTCCTGCATAGCTCTTTGCCCTCTTGGAAACACTGGTAATGATTTTCTTAACCATGGAAGACATTTTGTTTAATTCTTGCATTTTAATGTTTTAAACAAATTCTGAAATAAATAGAGAAAACGAGGATGTAAAAAGAGAAATTCTTTTCTTTTTTTTATAAAAGACTGAGTAGCAAGAAAAGTGTTGGCAAAAATGTCATTTTTTTACAACTAAATACAAAAAAAAAAGAAGCAACATGGATGCAATATGCTACAGAAAGATGTTTGAGAAAAAATGTCTCATTATACAGCTTCTCACTTCTGCCGAAGCAAATCGATGTGGGTTGCATATGTCCAAGTCAGATAATGAGCCTTGACAAAACTGATTTGGGGGGTGGCATAGGAAACTGTTCTACCCTGCAGTGGATAGAAGTGCATTTATATTCTTCGTGCTAGCCTCACCCAGCTTGGCATCCCTTTCCCAATCTTGAACGCCTGAATGTCTGCAAGTGTCCCTTCAAATTCATTTGTCAATTTTGAACAGGGAGGTCTAGAATATTCTGGTCACATTTGACACTTAGAAATGCTTGGAAATTTTTAACAGAATTGCAGAGTTAATTGAGTTGGAGCTTCTGGAATTATATTGACATGAACAAATAATACACAAGTTGAAGGGGGGGGATAAGGGAGGTAATATCACATGAAAAAGATAGAAGAAATGAGGAAGGTGAAAAGAGGACAGGAAGAAGAACAAGATAGAAAAAATAAATCAAGAAATTAATAAATGATAACAGAGAAAAATAAAATGAAAGAGTAAAAGGGTACAGAGAGGGAGAGTGGAGAAAGAGACTGGAAAATGGAGGAAGAGAAAAGGAAGAGAGGGAGAGTGGGGAAAGAGAAAAGGAAAGAACGAGAGTGGGGAAAGGCAAAAGGGAGGGAAAATTGGGAAAGAGAAAAGGAGAGTGAGGAAGCAGAAAAGGAGGGTGAGAGAGAAGTGAAGAAGTGAAAAGGAGAAAATGGACTAAAAAAAAACAAAAGAAAATGAAAAGCAGCAGAATGCAATGTAGGTGGGATGAGCCTCATATTCCATAAACTAATATTTATCAGAAATGTGGTGGGGGTTGGAAAAAAGAAGTATGAAAAAAGAAACAAAGAAAGAAAGGAATGGAATTAATTCAATTGAAAGAGCAAAAAGCTAAACAAAACATACAACAAAACTCAATAATGGTTGGTTGATTGATTTTTTTTTAGTCATTCTCTCCTTCAAAAAAGAGAAAAAATCAAAGTGAGTCTGTCCAATGTATTGTCCAAAGTGGTAGTTAAAAAAATGAAGCTATATGTGAATTTGTCGATATTTTATTGGTACTAGCCAAGTCAACAACACAATTTTGTTATTAAATTACCTCTGTGAATGTTATTCCGAATTACTTTCTTCCATTATATTTTAAAATTTGTCTTATTTTTATGGTTATCTTTTTTTAAGCTGAGAGAATTAGTGGAAGAGTAAGGTTGAGGAATGAGAGGGAGAAGATAAGCAACTCTTGGAATATGTCCAAAAATTCCAGAGATGTTAACATCCCTAAAGAAAGGATGGGTTCTAGAAAGTTGCTAAACTATAAAAGATAACAATTGTAGTGAGCAAAAAAAAAGAAGAAAAGAAAAATTGAGAAAATGTAAATGAAACAACTTAAAAAAAATTTCTTTATCATGGAATATAAAACAAGAATATACTTGTAAAAGGATAAAAATTATGTTGATATTTAAACAACTGTTTAAATATCTAAAAATGCTTATTCAATAATAATGCTTATTCATATAATATTGATATATTAATCATGATATACATTTAACATCTTATGAAGAACAATACATTGAATGATTATCTTTGCTTGAGATCACATTCATTTTTTTTTAATGACTGTTAGCATAAAGTGTCTTGTATAAAGTGTGTCTCAAAATAAAACCAACTTTTTTTGCAAGCAACAAATCAAATCATAGGCCTATCAATATTTTTTAATTGATTTTCCACCAGAAGCCTTCACAAAATCCAACTTAGTTTCAAACGAATCAAGGAGGCTGCTGGACATTTATTGTTTACCTTTCGATTCCTCCAAAACTTTGCTAACTATCCAAGTCAAATAATGTCAAGAATGCTGCTATACTTTGGGCAAATCCAAGATGACATTTTCAACATGCTCCATCATGATAGCTCCAACCTGGCCACGTTAAAAATCCATCATTTTGGAAAAAGGTCTTCTCCAATCTGTGCTTGGCTCCAAATTCGGTACACGTAATCCGATCCTTCACCAATGAGTCAGCCATCAAACACCATAAATAGACATATTTGTGCACAGCTCACATGATGTGCAC
This sequence comes from Architeuthis dux, assembly GCA_006491835.1. Taxonomy (NCBI): domain Eukaryota; kingdom Metazoa; phylum Mollusca; class Cephalopoda; order Oegopsida; family Architeuthidae; genus Architeuthis; species Architeuthis dux. The sequence continues at coordinate 3,819,398 of VCCN01000741.1, read as the reverse complement.
AACTCATGTCGAAAATGTCAGGAAAATTCAAGATCTATGTGCACGATTGTCAATACAGTAGGTCTAATCAAGAGAAGTATGCATACTCCTTTTGGAGTGAAACATCCAGTGGCAAAAAATGTCAATTTTATCATGAGACACCCTAGGGTGTTTCATAATAAAATTGACATTTTTTTCAGGTGGATTTATACAATCTAACCACTGGTCAACATTTTCTACAGAGTACTAAAACAATAATCCTCTTAAATTATTACATGCAATTTTAATGTGAATGAAAAGCATCCAATAGGGAGATAAAAATCCTGCACATTAATACCTTCATTAAATATTAAGAATATTTCAAAAAATGTTTCCTCATTTTATAGAAACCCTTTTTTTTAGACTTTTTAAAAAATCTTTATGACTCTAGAGATTGTATCACCTTTCAAAAATAAAGGAAAGAGGGGCCCAGCAATTTCATTCTATATGCAGCTAAAATATCCATTAATGGAGACTTAGTTGCCATCAGAGAGAAAAAAACATTAATTCCTGAAAAAATAGATGAAAACCAAACCATAAGAAGAAAAAAACAAAAAAAATAGATCTAATTTGCTTTTAAGATGATGTTCATGCTATCAACTTATCAGCAACTTATTGAGTAATTTTGTAGAAATGTACAAAAACATAACCAATTTGAATGCTTTTCAAAAAACAAAAGGAAAATATTAATACTTAAAAATAACCTTTTGGGGATATTTTGTTTTCAAATTCTCAGAGGGAGAAATTTCGATTTGTAGGTAATTTACTGGTTATTATATTATTTGCGTGTCAATATCTATATTTTCCTGTGTAAAATACATGCAGCTTCTAATGCAATAAGAAAAAGTAAATATGATTGTCACTGGCAAAGTGGTTTGTCTTTTTTTTCATTTAGACAAGTGCTTAAAACTTGCCTCAGAGACCAGAGCAGCAGTAATGTTAATATTAGAAACAATATGGAAAAATAAAAATGGAGTGACATGCTGAGTAAAAATAAATAAATAAAATATAAATGACAAAAACTTTTCATTCCAAAGATCCTGAAACAAACTTACTTCCATATAACCACCAAATATACTCCAAGGGTACTTTGGACAATAGATCTCATTCTTTTTGTTGCTTTTGTTGTTACCACATTTCAGCCAATCCATATTATAGCTTTCTTCAGGTGTACAATCCATATGAAAAGAAAGGGTCACTGTTTTCCTGGTAGTGTCCACCAATGATGTAAAGCAGCCATTTTTAACCTTTTTTGGGCCATGGACCCTTTAAGAGCTCTTCTAGGTTCCAGGGCCCTATGTCAAACAGGGATACAACATGAACAGATAGGAAGAAATTCATTTATCATTATTTCAGTCTATGTTCCCCTTCAAATGTGCCAGGGCCCCCAAGGAGGCTAATATGGCCCCTGTTAAGAATGGCTGAAATAAATGGTAGCCAAACAGAAGAAAATGGTGGCAAATATAATTACTGGGCCAAACCACACAACAATACGTGTCACACAAGCGATTCTATATTTCATATGTGGGGCTGCTCTCCAATCATTTTATTGCTAAGCATGTTGTACACATGAACAAGGCCGAAGAATATGTTAGATATCATGTGCGGAACTAGCGTGCATGAATACGTTGTTATATCTGTATATGAAAGCAGTGCACATGAATAAATGAATAGTTCCATAACTAACACACTTGTGTACAGTTGTTCTTTTTTTAACATGCTGACTGATTTCCATCCATTGAAATCTGCCTAATATATAACAAATTGGAGATGAGGATTTTGTGAATTACGAACTCCGAGACCAGCATAACTGGCAATAATTTACACGGAAAAGTTATTTCAACTCTATGAACTGTGCTTAAAGAGAAACAGCGACACGTGGAAAAATATTTTTATAAATAAAAAAATTGGCGGGATGCATCCGAAACATGGGAATTTTTCATTTTCTGTTGAGCGACTTCAGGAATATCTCGAATTAAATGAAATTAATGACAACAAGAAAGTGCCAGCATTATTGAGCCTTCTCAGTGGTTAAATGTACGGATTACTATGCAGTCTAACGATACCATTTGCTCAGCTCTATTTCATGCATCTACAAATGGACTAGCAGAACAATTTGTGTAAACGCTGAAACATAGCTTCAAACCAATGGGTAGAGGAGAATCAGCAGAGAAAAAGCTGGTATATTTCCTGTTGATGTACAGAAACACGCCTCATGCAATGACGGGTGAAAGCCCAGCGATGATGTTTTTGAAGCGCCCCTTACGTTGCAGACTCAACGTCTTGAAACCTGATATTCAACACCGGGTGGCCAACAAACTCTTTCCTGGAACTGTCAAAAATGGCAGATTGCCTGACCTCACAGTGGGACAAGAAATTCTAGTACGTGATTACCGGGAAAAACAGAGGTGGATATCAGGAAAGATATTCAAGCGACTCAGTCCTTTGAATTATCAGGTTAAAGTGGCTGACAACACAGTGTGCAAATGTCATATTGATCAGATCCGAGAATACAGTCAGGTTGAGAGGGAAGAGGATGTTTTACCGGAGATAATTCCCAGTGTATTTAGGGAAGTGCCAGTGGTAATACTTCAGCCACCACTAGTGTCACCAGGCCCACTTCCGCAATCAACTTACAGAGCTGATACAACTGTCAGAAGCCCCAGGGTAGAGGGTACTACCAGAGGTTCAGATGTGACGGGAACATCAACATCTGTCCCTGAAAGACGGTATCTATTTCGAAAAAGAAAAACCTTCTAAGAGATGGGACATGTGATTTGAACAAAAAGTAAATAATAAAATCAAAAAGAAATTGTCCACCACAGGGCAGAATAATTCCTGGACAATTATAGTCAGGATAGATTAGACCCCTGCACTAGTAAAATAGTTTTGACTCAGTGTGGAGGAATTGTTAGATATCATGTGCGAAACTAGCATGCATGAATATGTTGTTATATCTGCATACGAAAGCAATGCGCCTGAATAAACGAACAGTTCCGTAACTAACACACTTGTGTACAGTTGTTCTGTTTTTAACTTGCGGACTGATTTCCATCCATTGAAATCTGCCTAATATATAACAGAATAGATCAACTAAAATGTTACAATAACAACAAAAACAAGCAGAATGAGATCAGTAGTCTGACCAACTATTGGAATGAGAATGACTCACCTCAGAAGTTTAGAATGTATCACCATAATATACGTAATCATAAACAGTTGAAATTTTAACAGATCCCTCAAACTGACAAAATAAACCATTTGATTGGAAACTTTATTTGATCAATTGATTACAAATGATTTCTATATTTCTGTCTGAAGCATTTCTTGATGAAAGAGCAATTAAAGAATAGAATTTTAATAACATAGTTTTAATAAATAGAGAAAATTAAAATTAACATAAA
>VCCN01000741.1:3781751-3794850 GCA_006491835.1 Architeuthis dux | reverse complement strand
TTTCAATTCTTTCCTGCTTTCTTCTTCTTCTTCTCTTTCTTCCTCTTTCTAGTTTTATCAACTTTCGCTTTCTTCTTCATTCTTAGTTTTTCATTTGTCATTCACCCTTTTCTTTTTCTCCTCTCCCATTTTCTTTCCGTTTTCATCTCTGGCTGTTTTCTTTCATTTCCTTTTTCGGTCTTTCTTTTTCCTCTTCCTACTCCCCCATCCTTCTTATCTTCTCCCTTAATGTTGTCCCTTCCTTCTTTGTCATCTTTCCATTTCCTCCTTATCTATTTCTATTTTTCTGCTCATCCTCCAACCTTTTCTAATCCTCTTTATTCCATCCACCACCATTCCACCTGCTCCACCTTCCAACCATTTCTTTGAGCATTTTTCTTTCTTCTCTTGCTTTACCTAACTCTTCACATTCCAATCAAAAACGAGATTTGGGAAGAACTTATCTCATTTAATCTCCATCTTTCATGTCCTTTCTCAACGACTTCACACAGAAAGAAACAAAAAAAAAAAACGTATTTTTTATGTAGATCTTCTTTGATCTACTTCTTTCACCACACCTACTTTTTGTTTATTTTTTTAATAAGGTTTTTTCACTTTTGTCCCAACCTTTTGATTAACCTATTTGACATTAATTTTAATCCAAAATTCAGTATCTCTGGGTTCGTTCCTCATATTTATGATTACTTCAGTTTGATTCTTTAAAAACAAACCCGAAAAAACATAGTATATGGTTGCTTGCATTAACTCACCATAGACCATTAGGTTTCATAAGATAAGGCTCATTAACAACATGAAAAATGACTAATGTTTATTAATACATAAACTCTATTATATTAGAGGAGTTGTTGACTTCTTCAGGCATGGCAGTCTGTTGCCCAGCTTTTGGAAATTTTCTTTTTCTAAAACCACTGATACTCTCCTAGTAGGTTACTGGAAGTAGGCTTTACAGAATTACCCATACTTGGAAGTGAGTTGGCAAAAAACATCTTTCTAACATGACAGTCTCAATCCACAAACCTTTTAATTCTGTAACTTTAATGGCCTGTGTGTCCTTTTGCAATGACTGTAAATGTTATATTGCCCCATGTATAAGTTTATTACATTGCCTTGTGTACACATTACATGGCTTTGTAAATATTTTTGTTTACATTGCTTTTAACAAAATTAAGCATGATTTCAATGTTTTGCAACTGTTAATTTGACCCACTATTTGGTAGATAATTAGAAAATGAAATTACATTTAATTCTTCAGGCAGCTTAGGGATTGGAAACCAGATTCAGATTATCTTAGATTGGAGTTCCTTATTTTATTAAGTTTTAATCATCTTTTGTCTAATTTAGACAGGTGTGATTCACATTTTTATAAGAGGCACCTCAGTTTCATGCATAAGTTCATGGTAGTTGGTCAGATACATATACTGGCAGACCCTGCTTTCTATCAAAAACAATCTGACTACAAACAGTTAAATTGAAATAAGGTCTGTGATTGATGCTGAAAATTGATACCCTTATTTAGAAATAAAAGTAAAGACTTGAGGCAACTTTCCCTGAAGATGAGATTTTTATGAAGCTGAATGTATGAAACCGACAAAATTCTTTGGACAATCCATCAAGTTTTGTTGAACTGGATTATTTATCTACAGCAAATACAAATAAACACACACAATTATACACATTCATTATTGTCTAATAAGCAATAGGATTTACACGTATTGTTGGACATGAACATACTTCTAAAATCTATGGATATCAGTGTTATTTACTAAGCTCCGAAAACAAGAAGCAGCATAAAAAAAGAAGATTTAGATTAAGAAAAGTCAAGAGTTGTCAATCCAGCTTGATCTAGTGTAGGAAAAAAGACTATCATAAGGATTATCACTTGAAGTTGCAAAGGTAACATCAAGTAAAATGGACATTACAAATAATATCAGTAGAAATTGTTATTGCAGCATAAACCTATGTCAGTAGAATCTATGAACTAACCTAATTAAAGTGGTAAGAGATAGCTCTTTCTTTAGTGTAATTTATGCTTTTTCTGATAGTTGTCATTCACTACAAAATAAGATTATCCCAAGGATGGTTTTCAAGTGAATCACAAAGTTACATACTCTCATGTATGATTCTATAATTTATAATATACACTTTCACCAGCCAAGAGTGGGGGATGGGGTGTAAAACTCATTAGATAAGATATGCTTGATGGTCACTGATGGGCCAATGAGAACAAAGTGAAAGATTTTGTGTCCAGAAAAATACATACCAAACAACTTTATTTACAACTTCCTCCTGGGAGTCTGATTAAATTTAAGAATATTTCATCACTTCTTGTGAGTCCTTATATTGTTGTATACTGCCAGAGGGGGGATGAAAGTCTTGAACTCGGCGAGAAAAGGAAAGGAAGACTCGAAAGTTGTTTGTAAAAATATGAATACATATTTTTATTTCTTAGATACATTTTGTCGAGCAGAGAGTGAAGAGTGGGAGAGAGATAATGAGAACCGACAATCTGTCCGCAACAGGGACACCGGTCTTGTGCCTTCCAGCCCAGTCGCTGCTGCTTGTCTCTGTCTGGGTCTCTTGAGCTTCCATCTCTTGAGCTACCTATCTGCTGGCCTGTGTCTCTCTCTCTTATGGGTTTCCATACGCCCATGCCAGTGTGTCATTTCCAGTTTCCACATCCTGTTTTTGGACACCCACAAATTTCCTAAGATGACCGGGTCACTTCCACTTCCGCACAGGTGTTGGTCTGGAACTGACCTCTGTGAGAGTATATCATAACAATATAAGGAATGCATATTCTGATTTGGATGTCCATACTTTAAAATCTACACCATCACATGCTTCCATGCGTGTATTCACAGAAACTTGACCAGCTTGACAATGCCCCAAGTTCAGCTGGAAAAGAGAGAGTGAGAATAAGTGTTTAATCTACTTATTATAGTTTTCTTATGCTTTCTATTTTAACATGTTTCTATGAAAGTCTAAGCTAATCAAAACCTGATTTTCCTCATTACTCTCAGCTGAAAGATGCTATTTTGTGCCCAATGTACCAGTTGAAATAAATGTTTTTGTTAAATGTTTTAAATTGTCTTTTTGTTTTCGTCTTAAATAGTAGATGACATTAATTGGAATTCATGCTAATATATTACCCATCATATAGAATAACAAAACACAGGTCATTAATCATTATATTTGGTGTCCTTTGATGAGAGATACACTTGGGTTGCATAAATATACATATATACATACGTGTCATCAGAGTTAGCTGCTGAAAACACCATGATAGCTTTTGGCTGATGATGAATATTGTTAGAACCACAATGAATTTTCAGCGCTGTCTATTGGACTCTTTGCATTCACACACATACATAAAACCTAATGTAAAACATTTACATAGTTGATGTCAGCAGTTTTTGTAGGTGGGCGGTTAGACAATTATGTTGAGTTTAGTTAGACTGATTATAAAAAGATTGAAACATTATTTGAAAAAAAGATTTTTTTATCAGCTAACTAAATTGAAATCTGTGTTGTCCACATCTAGAGAAACATTTCATTGAAGCAGTGCCATGGAAATAAAATTCACCACTAACCTTAATTTTCCTCCATCTTGTCTCTTCAGAGGAATTTTTCAAGGTCTCAAGCAGATGATGGTCAACACTCCTTTTGGGCATCCCTTAATAAATAAATAAAAAGATGGAAGGTTTTTTGTCACAAATTAAGATTCTACTGTTTTTTTTGTTGTTTTTTTCTTTATTTTGTTATACCAGAATAGAAAAAATTCCTTCTGCTGCTTATCTACTCTAAAAATCTCAAAAGTATAAAGGTCTCTGGCGGAAAACTTATTTTGATCACCTATCTGTATTTATCCCCTAGTAAAATACCTAAATTTTAAACTAATTGGAACCAAACACAGGTTTTTGGGAAGCTAAAATGTAAACAAACAATTGGATCACCCATAATTCACCAAAGTCTTCATACCTCCCCCAACCTTCATACAAGATCTTATTGAAATATCTTTAAAAATAAAGAAGTTATTCAATTTTAAATTAAAGAAGTTATCCAATAAAGTTTTGCTAAAGAAAATACTTCCTGCCCACTGTTTCAAACTACATACTATTCCCAGTAAACAAATTCAGAATTCTTTTCTATAAAAAAAACCCATCTCAATCCAAAAGTAGATCATATGAAAAAAAAGAAATATGGGCAGACTTCATATAGCAATGATCAGCAAGCTAATCTTGCTGGCCATGGTTAGTGGGTTCGATCCTCACTGTATCTTCCAGTATAGGTGGTCTGATACCAATTCATGTTAACTTACTATACTTATATAATGAACAGTGTGATTTTTTCGTTTGCTTTATGTAACTCTCTCACACAGGGGTAAAAAAAACACCATATCAAATATTGATATGTACTGGCATCTATAGAAATGCTATTAAATATAATCTGACTATATAGTTGAATTGAAATAAGGTCTGTGACAGATGTTGGCTACCCTGAATATTCCTCATAGAGAGTATATCCTTATTTAGAAATAAAGGTAAAGACTTTAGGCAAAGACTTTTTCCCTGAAGATCAAATTGTTATAAAGCTGAATGTATGAAACTGACACAATATTTAGATAAAACATCAAGTTTTGATGAACTGGTCTTTTTATCTACAGCACCTGCAAATACACTCATGCATATTAATGATAAAGAAAAGGCAAAACTTATTTTCCGAAAGTTTAATTCTCAAATCTTGAACTTCATTTTATATTTTTTTAAATGTTCCAATTCTTTCTTCTTTTTCAAATATTTAGGTCCCCCATTTTGCTAAGTAATGAAAAAACTTCCCTTTATCTCTCACCTTATTCCATATGCAAACCAGTTTAACTTGATTTTATGGATGCCTTTCACAAGAAATTACAAAAATTTGCAGAAAACTTTTTAAAAAATGGACCGAATGTGTGAATTTCAGCAGTATAATGTTATAATAGGATTAGCAATATGTTCTTTTTGTTTTAAACCAAAATTGCTTTGAGACAACACACACTTATTACAAGGTTAAAGGAGAAAGTTAAACTTTTCAAAAGACAAAGTTGTATTTTTCTATTTCTTGAAAGATAAACTTACCATTCTCTTAGCATTTTTTTTTCAAAACAGAAGCAGGAGTTGCTTAATACCATTTTGTATTCCTTTCTTTTAATTTTTCTTATACTGGAATCTGTTTTGGTTTTATTTTTATTTAAGTAAAAATTCCATTTCTGAGTCTGCAAAGTAATCCAATTGATCCAGCCTGTAATTATCTTTTCGGTTTCAAATGCGTTAATCGAATTGAGCTTCATCTTACTTAATTTGTACATAGAAAATGTTTACCCCAAGCCCACAGATATCTTTTGACCTATATCTTCTCTCAACTATTCATCCAACTGACAACAAACTTCACTTGCATCGACAAAGATAAGAAAAAAGCCAAGAAATAAAACGACACCTGGTGTTATGGAAGGCAATGAGATTAGACACTATTTCAACTTGTAAGCAGAAAATAAAATAAAAATTTAAACCAATTCTGAAGAAAGAAACAAAAAGCATTGAAAACAAACCCAGAAAACAAAACAAAACAAAGACAAGGTATAGGTGAAAAAATTGTATTCATTTACAAACTTGAGGATGATAAGTGAGAGAGTCGGCGCCTATAGAAATTTGTGAAGTGAGGATATGCTTCAAAGATAATTGCACTATTATTCACAGAAAACTTTAGTTAAGTCTTGCACTTGTGGATATAGAAATTTGACAAAGGACACAAAAATAAACAAAGCCAATTGAGGAAAAGCAAACTTTTTTAAGAAGCTTACAATTAATTACCTGCTACATTGATGCTAACGAGCACTGTGGCTAATTAACTGGGTACTGTAATTCTGATCTCATTAACACCTTTCGTGTTATTTCTTAAATCCCTTTCTGCGTGCTCAGTTTATTCAATTAATTTTTCATTTTCATGAAATATTTCCCTTGTTATTTGCTGTTCATTTGTTATTTAAAAATTTGATTGCTTGTTTTTGCCCATATTTAGAGTCATTATCAATATTTTCATCATGTGACTTATTTCCATTTATTGGCCGACTTTTGGTCACATGATTTGGAAGAGATATATATATATATATATTCACTCATATCTGTCTGTCTGTCTGTTTGTCTGCACAACATCTCGAAAAGTTCCCTATAAATTTCAATGAAATAGTTTGCTATGGAAGAACTGATTAAATTTTGGGGTGGATCCAGGAATTTTCACAGTTACCTCCTCTGCATCATATCTATTTATGAATTGATTTTCATTCAGTTTTTAGTGACGGTAGCATTGGCAGAAGTATGCACTCAGAGTGCTTTCTAGTTTCATCTGTTCTGCTTTTGGTAATTTTTGTTATGTAACTTTTCTGCACTCATCAGACAAATCTGAAGAAAAACCTTGATTAGTGCATATTTTATCACTGCACGATTTCTATGATGAAGTTTTCATAAAACAATCAAGTTATTAACCATCTTTATTAGAAACCGTCAACCAAAACTGTCAACATAGGTTTCTTCAGTTTTTAAGCTGGTCTGGCTGGCTGGAGAACTGACTGGCTGCCTATGTATGTATCATGCATACAGGCCACACCAATGGAGTTAGAGGGCTGAAAATTTAAACATTTGCTCCTTATTATGTCTAGAAAAAACACTTTTTTGTTTTTTCAAAATTACCCCCAAAATAAGTTTTTAGTGGAGGGGTTCAATTTACAATGTAATTTTATGCTAAATTGGTCCCTTAGTTAGCAAGAGAAGTAACTTATTCATTGATCACCCCTTTTTCAATTTTTAATTGACCATCCCCAACACGGCATGCTGCCAAAAGACGTTGGACATGTGACGGTTTCTATTGAGCGACTAACCAGACCTGTTGAATTCTTCAGTTTCAGTTTGTGCTAAATAACAGTGTTCTATGAAGCTAATTAGCTAATTATTAACTTTTTTACTAGTATTTGTTTCATTTTAATTTCAGTTGCTTTTTATTGTAACTACTCAGACAGTCATTCTACTGCCATTAGTAAACATTGCAGATTGGAAATAAAGAATAAGCTTCAGGCAAGACTCAAACTTGCATCCATTTTGCCATGGGAAGCCTGTCTAGTTATGATAGCTGCACTACCATTTGAGCTACTAAAGCTGATGGTTGCAGAAGATCAAATCTAACCATATAAACACATTCACAGACTGTTTTGAAAAGTGAAAGGGACACTGTTATAATTATGTAATGTTCCAAGGAGAGTACTTTGAAGGGGACTAAGGTGCCATTGTCCTAAGTAGGTTATTTTTTCATTAATATTACATAGCTAGATACTTTCTGGAAGTGTTTGGAGTTTTGTTTCTTACAGGAAGCTTGTATGTTTTATATTTATATAAATTTATTTTCAGTAAAATCTCACAGATCAGAGCTTTCTAATAACATTAATCTTTTGACTTCTTAGATGGTCCTCCAAAAGATGAATTGTACAGGATTTCAGAAAAGGGTCTAGTATTTGTTGGCACTCATTATTGACTTATTGGTTGTTTAGAAAAACTGCAGAAAAACTGATTTGGAAAAGAGTTGTCCCAGAATGAGATTTATTACATTTAATGATATAGTTCAAAGAGGGCATTCTGCCTAAATATATGACATATATTTTAAGACAAACACACATTATCAGGTATATTGAAAGAAAGCTTACCAATGAATACCAGTATGCCTAGTCTTGCATACATGCATCCTCACAAATTTACCACCCCATCATATAAATATGCTGAATAAAATTAGCACCTAAAGCCATTGTACAATATGCATTCTTAACATGTATAGACAGGGCTGAATTTAACATTGATGGGGCACAGTGCATAATATTTCTTAGGGCTTAGAGGATTTTTGTATTTAGCTATTATTTTCAAACAATTCAAAACAAAAATGTAATATTCATAAAATTATGATGTTTAATTTAATGGTTCAATAATCTATCTATCACTATGTAGCATAATAAATCCCCAAAGAAATTAAAACATTGAAAATAAAAAATATTCTTTTTTGGGGTTTGGGGGGCTCAAATCTTTTGGACTTGTGCAGCAGCACTGTTTGCACCACTTTAAGTATGGGGGGTGGGGTGACAGTATGCATTCTAAACAAGTAGAGTCTGTTCATAAGCCAAATAAATCCCTCTCCCTATGGCAGATACCATTCATCACCTGATTTTTCTCTCCTACATTGTAATCTACTCAAGTTGAGAGTGTAGTTGGACAGGTAGCCAATTCCTGATGTCAGGTGGAATGTGTCAGCCTTTGTGCATGTGCCAGACAAGGACTGACCTGTCTCAGTACAGAAATGATTTAGTCAGACAAGGTAGTGAGGATCAGTGCCAACTGTTTATTCATTCAGTCATCTTGTTAGTTCACTGACCTGACAATCATGTGTGTGGCTGGGATGGTCAATACATACAAAGCAGCAATGATTATGTACAGGGCCGACCCTGGGGTTCCTGTTACCCCAGGCAGGCTGAACTTTGGTGCCCTTTAAAGTATAGTATTATCTTATTTATTTATTTATGTTTTACTCTTACTTTATCTTATTTTTTATTTATTTATTTATGTTTCGTTTCACCACCACAAGAAGTATTTAACTATCAGATATTCTTGGAAAATTTGATTTCACATCAGGGAATTTCCTTATTTTTACTGTTTTTATTCAGTTTAATTTATTAATTCTTCCATTTTCCCATTTGTATTTGGAAAGTCCTACAGTCTAAGACACATGACAGGTGCCCCCTAGCAGTTGGCACCCTAGGAAACTGTCCATGTTGCTAGTACCTAGGGCCAGCCCTGATTATGTAAAAGCAAGTGAGGATCTAGCATAAAAGACAAGAGATGTGGCCAAGTATTAAAGAATCTAATTGCTGGGGCAGAGAATGGAGAAACTTCAGAGATTATGTAACTGATTTCATGAATGGATTAAAAAAAACATGTTTTGAACTTCAGGCACACATATCTGTCTTTTTTTATGGTAGTTGTAGAGAAAAGTTGATTTTCCATCTTCTTTTATTGGAAGAAGGCACTTGAAGAACCTCTATTCTTCCAAACAAGGGTCACAGAACAAAGACCAATATGTACAGGACACAAACCACCACAAGATTTCCCGGGTTACTCCATGGGAGGTAAAGCAAGCCATCAAACAGTCAAAAAAGAGGAAGGCATGGGACAGGATAACATCACCATTGACCTACTCAAAATGCTGGTAAAGTCATCACTAGCCCAATTATTCAATGAATGTCTCAAACAGAGTAAAGTCCCTGAGGATTGGAACACTGCAATCATCATGCTACTATATAAAAAAGGGAACCCAAAAGATCTAGGTAACTACAGATCAATTAGCCTACTCAACTGTATATACAAGCTTTTCACCAAAGTGATCACCAACTGAATCACCAACACGCTAGATGAAAACCAACCATGGGAACAGGCCGGCTTCTGAAAGAGTTACTCGACCATTTCCTTTCGGTGAATCAACTAAAAGAGAAAGCAGCAAATACAAAATGCCACTCGCTGTATCATTTATTGATTTCAAGGCCTTTGATTCAGTGGAAACCCCCAATGTATATGTCAGGGTTTTGCAGTCTACCTACTCAATAGTTCCTTTATCAGGCTACATAAAGATTCGGAGCCCTTCCAACTCAAAAAAGGAGTAAGACAAGGTGACACCAGCTCACCCAAACTCTTCACAACGTGCCTCAAAATGATCTTCTGAAGCTAAGACTGGACAAATAAAGGAATCAGAATTTATGGAGAATACCTAAGTAGTCTTATTTGTAGAGAGCCTTCAAGAACTCCAGATAATGTTATACAAACTGAATGAAGAAACAAGAAAGTAGGTCTTCACGTGTACTTCAGTAAGACCAATGTCATATGCAACACATATGTTGAGGATAAAGACACGGATCAAAATCAAAAACACAGAGCTAAAGAAAGTAGACCACTACATCAACCTGGGACAGAGAATCTCCATGAAATCCTCAAAAGAAGAAGAAATCAGGCAAAGAATCACCCTAGGTTGGCAGGCTTTCGGCAGAGCAAGCTCAACATTCAAGAACAAAAAGATCTGATTAGTTTTGAAAAGAAGGGTCTACAACCAATGCATCCTCCCGATAATCACCTATGGAGCTAAAACATGGAACCTAACCAAATGTGCACAAGAAAAGATCATGCTTAACATAACTTGGAGAGATCACAAGACAGCACAGTATATTAGAGAAAAAAACAGTCAGAGATATCATAGAATCCATTAGAAAACTCAAATGGCAATGGGCAGGCCATGTTGCAAGAATATCAGACAACTGCTGATGAATCACAATATGGATCCCCAGAGATCATATGCAAAAAATAAGATGACGTGACGACTTAGACAGGTTCCGGAGATATTGGCGCTGCGATGCCTACGAAGGAGAATTGGGAAATATATATGAAAGAATAACACAAGGGAATTAAATGTACCAATTTATATTGAGTTTACCTCCCTTAAATTTAAAGCCATTTTTTTAACTGACCTTTTTTTGTGACCGTCTGCTGCAGAATAATAAAAGATTCTCTCAATCAAACAAAGATTTCCTAGATTCACCCCAAAATCTAATCAATTCTCACTTAGCCCATAGCCCTTAGCCCTTCCACAAAATTTACTTGAAATTCATTGAGAACTTTTGGAGATATTGTGTTGGGAGGCAGATAGACGGACAAACAGACAGATATGAGTGAATACATATACTTCTTCCAATTTGGTTGGCAGAGGTAAAAGATACAGAGGAAAGGATTTAGAACTGAAAGATGATTGAACCTGTATGATTGATAGAAGGCGGATGATTTAGGAGTGGAAAGACAAAATCATTGAAACACTCAAGTAGGATTTTGATAGACATTCTACAGGTAGCAGTTCCTATCATTTACTCAATACCAACCACCTCCCTAAACATGGAAAGCATTTTAATGTCCAAATGGAAAAGCTACCAGAAAGTGGTACTTACAAAATAGACATATTTTGATTGATTGTCTCTTTCTACCAGTGCAAACCATTTGAACTAGGTTATCTCATTTAGTCAATGGAAATTTATGAAATGTGGAAGGGTTGAATGGGGATGATTTCCCAATGGGACATTTCCCACCTGGATATCATTTTTATTCTTAACATACAGAGATATGACAAAATTATTTTATTAATGTGAATGAAAATTTAAGTATTTTTCAGAGATATCCTTTAAAAGCCATAAAGAAGCTCAAATGACAATGGGCAGGCTACGTTGTAAGAATATCAGACAACAGTTGGACATCACAACTCATAAGGTGGATCCCTGAGATCATATGCAAAATTGTGGCTGGCAAAAAATAAGATGGGCTGATTATTTAGACAAATTCAGAAAGTACTGGCACTGTGATGCTCGGGAGTGAAGAACTGGCAGATCTTGGGGAAGGTCTATGTCCAACAACAGACTCTAAAAGGGAGTCTGTTGAAGATGATCATCATATTTAGAAGTGCAATCTGATATAAAAGCTTCCTAAACAAAACGATACATCAATAAGAGAGTGTCTGTATTATGTTAGCCTGGAAGTATATACATATATATATGTAGGTAAATCAATAATTCTGTAGCCTAATGATGAAAAAAGCATTTATTATACCCAACATATACTTATTTTTGACATAACCTCCTTCCTTGTCAATGCACTTGATTCAGTGGTGAATATTAATCACATTGATAAAACATTACACTGTGTAAATTTCAGATCAAAATTCAGCTAATAACTGTGTGTCAGGCTACAGACTTATTGGTCCACCCTCTTATTGGTTCTTCTGAAGTCACCAGTGATTCATACTCATCAGCTTGTGTGTGTGTGTGTGTGTGTGTGATGTAAGCATTAAAACAAAAATGTCTTAAACTGATACACAATTATGTTTGGGTGGATCCATTCACACCCTCAGGTGACATACACCTTTCTTGATTTGGTTTCCTCTCCAGCACACAGGGCAAAATGTTTCTACATTTCCTGTTCATTCTTATTCTTGTCAATATTCTTTCCTACCCTCTTCCCTTCCCAGGGGAAGATCTTTCAGTCTTTTGAATGATTTCTTTTGAAAGGAAGAAGACTACAGCTTTCATTCTGAGACTATTTTAAGCTTCCAGATTACATGTAAATAGACAATTAAGGTAACCTTGAGCAAACTTCTCATTATTCAGCATTTTAAACATCTTATCAAAATGTAAGATGATATATAACATCTGACCTTTCTCTCATGTAGATGTATATGTTCACATATATACATATACATTACAGTATGATTGTGAAACTAGTGATTTTGAGAAATCTAAGCTAAACTGTAACGTATATACACTGTAAATGTTGAAGCACAATATACTTGATATTTACTAAGTTTAACTTATTTTGACACAAGGCCAAAGCAGTGGGGCACCCAGTGAGCATCAAAATCATTACAGTAGTAATGGTCAGCATCACAAGCTTGTTAACCATTATTATACTGATTGTGAAACTAGGGATTTCATGAAATTACTGAAATGTTCAGGGATTTTCCAAATCCTATTGTACAATATACATACACAAAAAGTGTATGCATTATTTATGCATAGAAATATGTCATTCACCTACTAAGTTCTTTCTCAAAGTGCCTGCCACCAAGTACTGGCTAGCAAATGAGTATGGTTGACCATTCACTACTGTAGCAAGTTTGATACTAACTGGATGCTCAACTATTGTGGCCTTGTGCTACACTAAGTTAAGATGAGAATTCACCTACAATATTCTTTCTCTAAAATTATTTTTCAAAACTATATTCATATAATCACTGTTTGTGCATGTATGTGTGTGTGTGTGATCATCATCAGCAGATATTTAGGTCCACTGCTGGACAAAGGCCTTTCCCAACTCCTCCCATGATGATCGTTTGGTCATTGGTTATTTTTCAGGAGGTAGTGGTCAATTGAGCTCATTTGTTACCACAATTTTCTGGTGAGATGGTTTTTAATTCAGAGTTGTCCTTCTCCTAGACTGGTTACTTCCCA
>VCCN01000741.1:3769114-3779649 GCA_006491835.1 Architeuthis dux | reverse complement strand
CATTGTCTAACCATATCCACCATATATATATATATATAAATAAAGTGAAGTAACCCTGACAAATCTGCTTGGATGTAATCAATATCCAAGTTTGTTAATTAAGTATTGACATATTTGCCAGGGTTACCTTCATGCTTCATGTTTAAAAATTGTTTGATGCCTAAGATTTTGTTTTATTACATTTTTGTTTTATGAGTCATACACAGACCCACTTAATCTAAACACTGCATCAGTGTGACAGTCATGAAAAAATGCAAAAATATATCTCAATCGGAAAAGTATTCCTGGATCCACCACAAAATTTAACCAATTCTTCTTGCACAAAACTTCATTGAGAACTTTTGGAGATATTGTGTGAACAGAGACGGACACAACCAAATACATATACCTTTCCAACTTCGTTGGCAGAGGTAATAAAAATCTGTTTATGTTAAGATTATGCTGTTTTCCCACTTTGTATTTTGAAATTATCATCTATGGAACTGTATACAAAGTTTCCCTATGTAAAGCTTGAACATTTGAGAATTCATCAGTCTGTTTACCTTTTGAAAACTGCATTAACAGAGTATAGCTGATCTGAGACTTAACTGTTAGCAAATATCTGACAGTAATATTTGTCCAAAGTTCTGAGATGTAGTATCTGAAATTTACTTCATTGATGTTTCTTAAGGCTCCCATAAATTATTGATATCTCTGCTTGGCCTGTTGATTGCATGATTTGAGCAAAGTATACATGCTGATTCCAACAACTGTCTTATTCTCTAGTACTGTTCCCGGTCAATTATTTTGATTTTATCCAACAGAGATTGGTGAACTCCTTTCTCCCTCCACACATGATCAACCATTCCTGATTTCAAAGTTTCTCCATGGGTTACAGTTTTCCAATGTTCCTCTAGTCAAAAGTAAAATGTTCCTCAAGTTAAAATATACATGTCAATTAGGTATGTTCCTGGAAAAAATCAGATTAAGATTCAGATTTGATTTGAGTAAAATTATAGAATATTTTTTTTACCGCAATTAGGGTCTCAGCAAGTATATACATAGTAATAGTTGGTAGATGTGATTAGACATTGTGGAGAAGAAAGATTGAGAAAAGCGTGTTACATGTCAAACATATTTACTATCATGAAAATAAACCATTATGCATTTCGTTGATGTGAGCAAAAATTTGAACACTGCAGAAAAGTGCAACTATCCATAGCGGTTAGTAGAAATGAGATGAAGGGTGTTCTGTATGCTTAGGTGACCTGGTTTATTTGGTTGAAAGTTACTTATGGGTCCCTGAGCTGGTGTGGTGTGGGTGTTTATATTAAGTGAGTCTGTGTATGAACTATAAAGTGGGTGTGGGTAGGGGTGTGGGTGTTAGATTAAAATATGTTTGTGACATAACACGCTTTTCTCAATCTTTCTTTTCCACATTGTCTAATCACATCTACCATTCTGTTGGATTCCCTACAACAAACATAGTAATAGTTATAAACCTAGTGTTAAGATTGAACCCTAGACTTGAGTTTCAGTTTTCAACTAACTACATCCAGTACAATTTTGCTATGTTATTGAGTGCAGAATTGATATTATTTTTTGCTTTTAATTTGTTTTCTATATTGATATGAAAGCTAGTAATTGCTATTTCGTTCAAAGGAAAAACTCTATTAAATATGCAAATACACAAGTCTGAAAAATTGAAGTCATTAAAAATTGTTTCAATTCTTAGTAGTGATTTTTGTTGGCACTTATGAACACAATGAAAAATTCATTTAGAATGTTTCCATCTCATCACATTTTAATACAAAATTAAAAAGAATTTTAATGAAAATATAGCAAATAATAAATTTCAAATGATCTGTATAATATTGTTCTAAATTGCTTTTATATGAAAATATCTTATAGTATTTGCCTTAAGTTTTGTCAATGTAATTTTTAAAACATACCATAACATACCAGGTAACATATACATACCAGGTAACATATACATAAAACTCTATATATTCCATTACTTACATATAACCACTGTAGTCTTTGTAACATCTAGTATAATGTTGTTATGTTATTAAGTGCAGAATTGATATATTTTGTTTTTAATTTGCTTTCTATATTAATATAAAAGCTGATAATTGCTATTTGTTTCAAGGGAAAAACTTTATTAAATATGCAAATATCATTAGGATGAAGTGAAAAGGGTGAACTGATAATACACAGGTGGCAAATAACGTTTGGCCAGGTTTTATTTGCATTCATCTTGGTTTTCTTGCCAACTCACAGTAAAAAATACACATGCAAAAAACACATAAAAATATCTTCCACTCTTGTGACAAATGGATCACCTGCAGACACTAATTACTTTTACTGTTAATAAGATCTTAATTCAAGTTTGTTTTCTTATTGTTGCTTTTTTTATGAAAACATTTTAAAAGAAAGTGGGGGGAGGAAGATTCATGACGATCATAGAGTTTAGCTTAATTCCTAAACTTCTAATTTAATATTTTCTAATCTTTCTTAGAGTTTTAGTTCAGTTTATACACACTTTTCCAATAATGGTAAACTGACGAAGTTAAGTAATTTTGAAAAAGACCAATAATTAATGAAGGAAAACCGAACAAAGACTGTACATGTGCTAAAAAAATTAAGATGTGCTTTTTTATTAGTGGATAATCTAATAAGTTCTTATGAAATATTTGGTGTTACTTTGCCATCAATTATATTAAAATATCTCAGGAGAACATGGAAAATCTAGGGAAAGCAGTTAGTGAATCTCATTTTGACTGTATATGTTGGAAAAAATAAAGTGACAAAGGCATTTAAAACACATTTTGCAAGTTGAAATGTCGACACCAAAGAATTAAAATTCTTTTATTTTATCTTGCTGACTTGAATCATATGCAAGACCATTTGAAACTTTTCATTTCTTTCATTTTGCCATTGTTTTTTGTAAGAATTTTTACTGTCAATTCTCATTTTAGCTGCATAATCACAACATTTTGATTAATGTCTGACTGAAGAATAAGACATAAAAATTTTAATTGTCATATTTTGTGAAGCAATACATCCTCAAAACAAAGATTAAGCTTTACAACAGCAATGTTAAGGCTGTCCTTTCATATGGCTCTGAGTGCTGGAGAGTTACAAAAAAGACAAGAAAAAGGTCAACATTTTCCACAATAGCTACCTACAAAAGATCTGTAATATTTACTGGCCTAACAAGATCTCTAATGAGGAACTTTTGTATGAGGACAAACAGTAGGAATATGTTTCTTGAGATTAAGAAATGTAGGTTAAGATGGCTGAGGATGCCCATTGAAAGAATACCTAAAGTTGCATTAAGATGGACCCAACTGGGAAGAGAAAGAAAAGTTTTTTTTACAGAACAAGCAAAGCAAAAAACAAACAAAAATCCCAATGCTACCCTTGATATGATTTGAACCAGCTAACCAAAACAAACCAGATCATTTTATCAGCTAAAGTCTAAAGGCTACTTTCAGATTTTCTTTCTTTCTCACACCAGAGAGAGTGATCCATCTTTTAGAACATGTTCTAGTATTAAATATTCTTCAAATTATATTTTTTTAAATATACTTGCTACAAAGATGCAATAATTCTTTTTAAAATATTTAAATTAAAAAATGTATTAATTTTCCAAATACTGAAATCAAGTTCCCTTTGTCAATTATTTGCATTATTTTAACCTTAAAATTATCTTTTGTTTCAATCCTTTTATTGCTTATATACAGTGAGTGAAGTAAGTTGATAAGTTCCCTACACAGAGCCTTGAGCCAGACATATCCAGGATGCCTGCCAGAGCAGAATGGTTAGCAAGCTCATTTTGTTTGACCATTTCTTGTGTAGCGCATGTGCCAATAGTAATTCATAAAACATTTTATAGAACATGTAGTAAATGACCAGTTTAGTATCCATGAGAAAACTTATCTTTTTAAAGTTGCTTTTAAGAGGTCAGCTATGTCAACCATTCTCAAACTTTATCTCAGCCATTAACAGGGGTACATAAAGAACCCCAAGATATGCAGTTTTGTTCAAAAGAAATTTTCAATGCACAGACATGACAATTACAGATACACAGGAATATATTAATTGCCTTAAGCAATATTAAACCCACTTAAAGAAAAATAAAGTTAGCCAAGTAACTTTTTTCAGGGAGAATTTATTTTTCTCTTTCAAGTTTTCATAAGCAAAAGTTACAGTTCTAATATTTTCTGGAGTTCTAAAAAGATTTTGAGCAAAAATAAAATAAAATCTAATTACTTTTATAATTTAATTGCAGACATACAAAAAAATATAATTATTTAAAAAACATCAAATGTCTTATGCTTGGGGTGGGTAATAATGAAATTTTATTTAGCCTCAGCAATTTATCCGAGTTGCTTTTCTGAAGGCATTTATACAGCTGAGAAAAAATGATATCTTATTCACAAACAAAGTTTAGTTTAGTTTGGTACAAGACAATAATAGTGGAGCATCCAATAGGATGAGGCAGACGTCTGAGCCTGTCTACCTCATACACAGAATGTCCCTGGTTTGATTCCTGGTATGAGCGAAGAGTGTGGAAAACTCTTCATTAGGACAAATTTCTCTGTGCACTCAGCAGCTAATTGAGTACACTCTAAGCTGTGTGATTAGGGTGAAGGTATCCCTTTGGTGGACTTGCATCCTGCCAAGGGGGTGGTCATAAAAACTTGTAGGAATAAAGTCCTGGTCTCGACCAGACTTCAAACTTGCAACTAAGCTGATGCATGCAACAGAAACCAGGACTTTTTCAGTGGCCTCCATACTCCATTGGGTGTTGTCTCTTAAGAGACGGACACTTTACCTTTTTTACCGAATAAGGATAATACGGGGATGATGGAATGTTAGGCTGTGTTGTCAGAGGCTAAGGTGGTGGGAGGTACAAGAGACTGGGGTATAGGAGAGAGAGGAAGAAGGTGCATGCTGCTTCTATAACAGCTTGCTGCAAACTAGATGCTGAACACTAATTTTGCTTTTCACCTTTTTCTGTAAAAGCAAAAAGTGGCATAAAGTGAAGCTTGAGGATACCTGCGTATATATTAGTGGGAGAGGGAAAGATTAAGAGTTATTCACAAAAACAATGAAAATTATATTTCCTGCGACTAAGTACTTTATTAATTACCTACAAGAATAATTTTATGACTTTCAGTGAATACACAAATATTTAATTGTATCAAATTTTACTTTACAACCCTGTGACCCATTGAGTCACTAATCCATGTGAGAGCGAACGCAGAACCCATAATAACATTTTTCAGTTGCAAATCACTCAGACTTTTTTTGAATTCTTTAAATTATCGCATTTTATGGGTACCTTAATTCAATACCTCTGGCTACAATGCTTGTTTTGTCTACTTAGAGGTCATATACAAATAAACAAAATCAGACTTTTAGTATTATATAGATATATCAAAATTTCAATTTTAGATTTCATTTTAGAAATTTAAAAATGTGGGAATATTTGGTGGAACATAAAAGTCAGTATCTTGTTTGGTTTGTATTTCCAGTTTGCTAATTTTGAAATTGCTGGATAGGTTGTAGGTTGGAAAGTATTACTTTCAATTTTTAAATCCAATTTTTTAAAAACATTAAGTTGTCCGTGACATGAAATTACTGTTACACACTCTAACTACCATAGAATTTTAAGAAGCACTAGTGGTATATCATGCATTCATGGTAGCGCTGTGCCCTTAATATGATTAAGTTGAATTTTTACACAAAGCGAGGATTTTAATTTTGTAATAACTTTTGTAAAACTCAACCAAATAATAAAATCTACGTCATCTTGCAGAGAATTTTATACTGTGTAACTTTTTTTTATTACACCAAGTCATGAAAATTGCACTGGAAAACACAAGACACAAAGTTTTAGCAAATTTTCTTTTTCTTCTTGTTTTTGCTAAAAGTTTGCTGTAAGAAGTTAATACATGCCAAAACGGGAGAACTGAATTAGAGGAACTTTGCAGGCATATATGTAACATGACCCTGCAAATATATGATACAGAAAAACAAGGATTTCCCCCATTTTATTATACATACAAGGCAGATAAGTGGCACCAAGTCACATTAGGTTTATGTCTATGTTTCCACTACCCAATCGTCCGACAGGATACAGGCGAGTGGATCAAGATGTTAGTTAAGCTTATCTAGCAATCTGCCTGGCAGTTGCAGTTTCAATCCCTAGGTCAAGTAGTGCTGAAAATCATTATACGCTGGTTCAGTGGAAGAGACGGACAAGCAACACCACAATGTCAAACTGACTAGGAAAAATAACTGATACAAGACACCCCCCTCCCCAATAGACAACAGAATGAGAACAATCTACCCCTCATGAATTGAATAAAGGGTTCGGGTCAAATTCCTAGTTGGTTACAAAGTACGAGAGACACTTGAACAAGGCCAAAACATTGTAGCAATATGCTAGTTCGAATAAATCAGTGAATAATACTGATGATTCCTCATCTCAGAAATTCAGAATGAAATTATATAATATTTCTTGAAAATAAATATTAACATTAAATACAAGTTATCCATATCTTATCCATATCAAGATTTTGTAAAATTTGTGATAATCTTTTTTGACATTAGGAAATTTCGCAACATTAAGTTATACAATATTCTATCTAAGTTATTACAATATTTTTACATATATAGATTAATTTACAAATTCCAGATGGGAAGTATAGGAAATACAAAATCTTGAAATGTAAGAATCAACAAATTCTTAATTCAAATAATAAACTAATTGTTTACCTAGAAGTTATAAATGACTTCTAAAAACAAAAAAAATCATAAAATCTTAAAGAAAACAGGACCAGTAAGAAAAATGTGTACCTGCATAATGTGTTAATATAATTGTAAAAATGAAAAATACACTGAACAAGAATATTTTTAACATAAAATAAACAAATGCCTAAAAGAATAGCTATTTTATGCCACTGCTTTAATATATTTTTATCTATTTTATGTTAAAATATTCTTGTTCAGTGTTTTATAATTTTTACAATTATATTAAACACATTGTGCAAGTATATATTTTTCTTAGTGGTAAAAGTCAGTATCTTGTTTAGTTTGTATTTCCAGTTTGCTAATTTTAAAATTGCTGGAATGGTTGTAGGTTGGAAAGTATTACTTTCAGTTCTTAAATCCAAACATTAAGCTGCTCCCTGACATGAAATTAATAGAATTTCAAAAAGCACTGATGGTATATAAATATTCAAGAGTTAACACCTACTCAACTATAATAATCCACTTGATGTGTCGATGATCATTCAACATAAACAGTTGCTTTAGTTTAATTCAGTTGAACCCTTTCACTGCTTTGA
Organism: Architeuthis dux; assembly: GCA_006491835.1. Taxonomy (NCBI): domain Eukaryota; kingdom Metazoa; phylum Mollusca; class Cephalopoda; order Oegopsida; family Architeuthidae; genus Architeuthis; species Architeuthis dux. The sequence goes on along the minus strand of VCCN01000741.1, from coordinate 3,772,306 downwards.
ATGATACCAAGTAGCCTCTTCAATCGAACAGAAAGCTCTCACCAAAGTAACACCTTCACATCTATAACTGGCAAGTATTCTGAAGTTGTATCTATCTTGGTAGATTTTCCACTTGAAGGCAATAGGATCAAAATTTTGCCGATCATTATGCACTTTTATAGAATTCTAAATTGAAAAAAATTGCATAGCTCTTTAGCTATACTTAAAAGTTCTACTCTAACTTCTTGAATTGAAATTTTTATGAGATGTGATTAAATACCATTCATCATCTCAGCAAAGCAAATGAATATTAATGCACAAGTACATACATCCATGCACACACAAACATTGTGTATATATATATATTTATATATACACATACACACACACAACCACACATATTTATATATACACATACACACACACAACCACATTCAGATATAGAAATATATACATAAATTGTGTGTATAATTATATATTGTCTTATTAGCCCCTTCAATTAATTTCATCTATAACTATGGTCAAAGTTGACAATGGGTGTAACAGTTTTTACTGTTATTTCTGCCTGGGCAGGGAGGAAGTTATGGGAGAGTACCACTTTCTTCCCTGTCAACCATTGTGGCATATCAGTGATAGAATATTTTTCTCAAGATATCTGAAAATGGAACAGAGTGCAGGCAGGAGTGGATTCATACCTTTCCCAAGGGCATTGGTGCAAAGTGATCATAAGCAACCTCAGCTAAAATTTGAACTAGGTTTGTTGATTATGTTTACCATGATCATAGCTGTTATGCCACCTTACATCTGTGTGTGCATGTGTATCTCAAAGGTAATTATATAAAATCATAATAGCATACTCTGAGATGTATATATTTTAGCCTACACATATAACTCTTATATAGAGATAAAATGTTACCCTTGAGAGAGAAAAGAAAATGTACAGTGCTGGTCACAATTATTGGCATCCTTAAATCTTTGGTCTAACCTGTGTAATATCTTCAGAAATAAATGGAAATCATTGCCAAAGGGTGTGCATAACAATAAAGAAGGGTGACAATACTACAGTCCAGGTCATATTTTCTATTTCTTCTTTGAAATTACTACATGTAAGTTGAAAAATAATGTTTTAGTGATAAATTACTTTAGTCTGGGAGCCAAAGGCTGATATTTTGCTGAACCTTGTTTTGTCGGATAAAGTTTTTTTCTCTGCTGATTCTTGTAGCTTTGATATACCTCTTCAAAATACAAGAGAGTGCCTGGTGATACTCCATCCACTGGCCAGCTGATGGAGCCACAGCTGATTTCATTGAAAATGTTAAGACATGGCTTAGTTCATGCCTGTCAGACAGTGATGTCTACCTCATCTTTGACAGGTACTATGATTATAGTACAAGTCTGTCACCAGAGATACCAGGGAGATGGGGGTAAGCAAGAAACATTGTCTCCTCCTATCAACAAAGCTACCGGCCCAGAAGATTGTCTTGTCATCCATTGAAAACAAGAAATAGCTGATGCTATTATTATGTAAGGAACTGGCCCAAGACACAGAGCACTGGTAGCTACAAGTTGGTGGTGACAGGGGAGGACCCATGCCCCATTGAGATCAGGATGGAAGAAAGAAGGAGCCGATATGATTTAGAAAATCAATAGGATGAAGCTGACTCCATCATCACTCTAGAAGCATTCATTGAGAATATTAAGAAGGCCCACTTTCAAGCAATCTTGTGGCAAAATCTCAATGTAAATCTTCTGCCAACATTGAACCTGGAAGAATTTAGATGGAAAACAAGACACATTCAACAGGTCACTGAGCCAAACCATTCTACTGGAAGATGGGAAACTTGTCCCAGACTACATTTTGGAGATGATCAAGTGTGTTTGCAAGAGCCATTGTAACTCCAAGAAATGCAGCTGTAAAGTACATGGTTTTCCATGCACAATGTTCTGTGCATATTTCAGCGGCGGATGCTCAAGATCCAAATAGGCTGAATAGATCATCAACAAGATTGGCCCTTCACACCTGCTAGTGTGAGTTATTTACTCCGAATTTCTACATGCTAATGAGCAAAGGCTGAATATGTGTACAGGAAGGTTCATCCAGCCTGTCTCATCAAAAGTGTGTTTTGCTTTTCTAATAATAATAATTAATTTCTTTTTAAAAAGTGTGTTTTTTGCTGGTGTGTTTTGGCCTAAAAGGGTTAATATTCATTAATTTGAAATCAAATACATAGTACATGACTTCCTTTATGAATAAACATTGGCAAAAAGCAAATTTGATGCATTTGATTTGAGTATTTTGCATCAGATTTCATAATTTCCTTATTTTTCTGGGATTTTTGGCATAAAGGGATTAATATCTAAAAATGCTCAAAGAATATCACCGATCACACTCTTGTATTTTGAAGAGGTACCCCCAAACTACAAGAATGAGCTGAGAAAAAACTTTACCCGGCAAAACAAGGTTCACCCTCATGGCTCCCGGACTACTTTGGACATCCAATTGAAATATTCTGATGATACAAATTTATTTCTGAAGATATTGTACAGGTTATACAAAAAATTCAAGGTTGTCAATAATTGTGACTAGCCCTATATTTAAAATTCTTTGTATGTGTCTATACAAATGGAATATTCCCTTTTAATTACATATACATATACATGTACGTATATATAAAATATATAATATATGATAAAAACAATCCTATGTATAAATATTTCTTTAAAATCTTTGATCTTCCTAAAATAATTAAAGTAACCTCTTTCCACTCCCACTAGCCCAAGATATGTATAAATAAATGAAACTAAAGAATGGACAAATATAGACATGTATACTATATATTTTTGTTGTTAAAATATTCTCTTGAAATAATCCTGCACAACCACACCATTACACGTATCTTCCATGTGTGTATGTGAGTGTGATGTATAAATATATGTGTGTGTGTGTGTGTAATAAACATAAACATATGTATATACATCTATTTATGTTAAATGCTTATTCTTCATTTGGCTCATGTGAGGATTCTTCAGATTTCTATAATTTCAGCTTCCACACAATGAATATACTTATTTATTCTTTACTTCCAAGTGTGGGTATCCTGCTGTCCAAAACGTGAGTGCACACTGCAAATCAATCGCTCTTTGCAGTGGGCATTGTCAATTTTTAAAAAACAAAAACAATTTTTTGAAATTTCTGCTTTGCTCCAGTCTCAA
>VCCN01000741.1:3755244-3767298 GCA_006491835.1 Architeuthis dux | reverse complement strand
AACTCTGTGCGGGGATCGAACTCGCGTCCACCTTGGAAGCCATCTTCCTACTTCTATGTGGTACTGCTCTACCGACTGAGCTAACGAAGGTCAGATGGTAGGCAGGAATCTTTTATACTACAATTTGTTGGCTTCTCCATTCTGACGTTCATATTTTAGGCACAAATATAATGCAGTTCTCTTATGTCGACAGTATGAAATCAAATGATGGATAATTCTGTCGGATATAAAATTATTTTATGATTTAGGACGCTCGTTTAGCAGTTGCTCACACCGACACCGGGCAAATATAGGCTCTCACTAATAAATGTCATTATCATATTCTGTCGGATATAAAATTATCCATCATTTGATTTCATTTGATATATATATATATTGGTTTGAAACAAAGAAGCCATGATCAACAAGGTAAGGCTTAAGGATATGCTGCTGACTGGTGGGCTTCTATTTGTGCTATCCATTCCAGCCATATATGCAGGCCAGCTTTATTGCTGAGGTAGTTGTATATTTCATCTGTGGTTAGTGTTCAAGCCCAGATTTCAAATCCTAATTTGAAATGTAGGCAGACAGGATCTCCCCAAATGGAAGATTAACACATCATCATCTTCCTACTTCTATGTGGTCCTGTGCCAGACTAAACTAAACTTAGTAGATATCTACTTAAATATATTTAGTTAAAAACATATAATATGAAAATAAATTATACTCTCTGTTTTGGACTATGGCTAAAAATGTTCTTAAGATACTTGTTTATATTAATCAATAAAAATGTCACATTTTTGAGAAAATATCACGTGATGTATAACACTCAGATATTACTTATGAGTTTATATACAGAAAAATATGCATGTATAGCTATGTCTCTTATGCCAATGTGCAGATGTATATGAGTCTAAACAAATAATGCAGGTTTATTTAACAAGAAATGGTTTTGAGAAAAATATGTATCATTATTATGGTTAGAAATGTTTACAGTTTTAAAAGGTTAAACGGAGAAAGTGAGAAATCCAGAAGTTTTATATTTAAGTGTTTTTGTGCAAATGTATGTGTGCATTTGGATGGATATATTCCTGTTTATGCATGCATATAAAATACATAAATACAAAATCAGAAAATAAATTGCCAACAAATGAATAAATATTTAAAAAACTGCACTCCCCACAAGTGCAGTTTTTTAAATATTTATTCATTTGTTGGCAATTTATTTTCTGATTTTGTATTTTGCTTCGGTTTTCTTTTTCCTTTTTTAAGTTTACTTTATAATTTTAACTGTAAACCTCAGGTAACAAAAAACTGGTATGAATATAACATTGGGAAATAAAACTGCAAAGTAAATTTAAATAGACTTATGATTTAGGAATAATAAAATCTTTCGAAACCCCCTTTTATTCTATATAAATAGATTAATAAAGCATAAAATTAAAAAATACAGTGATATAAAATGAATTAAAACACTTAAAAAGAAATTAGTTGATGGTTGCCTTTCCATGGCACACTACTTAGCAATAACATATTTGATTCTCACTAGGTACTCTTATATAAGACAGACATTTAATTTAAAGAAGCAAAACTAGGCAAATATTATTCTGCGTCCCAATGCGCTGGTCATTGATGGAAATGGATTTTAGGAACTAGGTATATGTTAATGTCTCCATTTGTAGATATTGAACATATAAAAAACCTGAAAATTGAGCAAATAGGTATAAGCTATACCCACGAGTACCACCCAATTTCCACCACTGGCACTGGTAATATGACTAGGGTGCCATCTACTGAAGCTCAATATAAACAGTTATGGGGCTTGGATGAGTTGCAGTGAGTAGTAGTACACCCAAATACCCTTGTAAACCATTTGTCATATAGTACCATCGCCAGGGTACAGTGAGTAGGGGGGGGGGTATCCATTATGTCCAGAGGGTCTGCAAGAAGGAGTGCTCAGTGTTAGCCAAAAAACTCAAAAAAAGATCCTAAAAATGGCCAAAATGTTTAAGCACATCTGTGCTAATATAGCGCTTTTTTGCTATGTCAAAACAAAAAATGGCGTATGATGAATGAAGGTGAAGCAGTTTCAAGTGCTGGAGATGTGTCATAAAAATGGTTTATGTTGTAAAATTTAGTGCAAAAATTATTCACATCACATTCACCGGGTGGGTGGGAGTTTGATTTCCTGCCCCCTATCCCCCTTGACAACGGGCCTGATTATAGTCCAACACATACAATATCCTACATATGTGGCCTGGTGCTAGTCTAAGCTAAGCTTAGTAAAAACCTAAAAGAAATTCAATAATTGATAAAAATCAAAATAATTATTTTTAAAAGTTCTGAATTCTGAATTCTGAAAAGATATTAAGTAAAAGAAATAATTTGAAATAAGAATTTATATTCGACTGGGAATTTTTTTTTATTCACCTCAATAAAAAAAAATTGAATGAAAAATATGTAAAATACAAAATTTAAGAAGGCAACAAAAAAAGCAACATGACATTTTAAATAAATGCAATTGACAAAAAAGATGCAGGTAAAAATCAAACCAATAAAACCTAGAAAAAGCCAATCTAAGTAATATAAAATAAGAAAAACTGTTTTGCTCAAATAAGAAAATAACAGTAAAAAAGAAGCTAAATAAAATTTTGTCTATGTACAGTCACTTTTTCTCAGGGGTTCTAAAAATGAAAACCCCAACAAATAAACTAAAACAACCTCTGTGTGAAGCGCATCAATCACTGCTTTTGTTTTTACCTCAAAGCTGAAAAAAATTAGAGAGTGAAAGGAAAAAAGTAAATCTAGTTAGAATTTCAAAAAAATCATTTGATAGAGAAAGATAATTAGGAATGAAGTGAGATCTTTTTTCGTCATTAGCATCTGACAGAAAATAGGGGGCAGGTGGAGATCTCAGGAAAGGATCAATATCAAGTATTTCCTCCTTCAAAATAAAAAAATAATCTTTCTATTTGTGCCTCACCCCTCTATAGTAGGAAAGATAACTCTTGTATATAAAGAGCTGTTTGTAAGATAAAATCGAGTTTTATAGATGTTCACTAGATTGAAATGAACCTAAGGAAGTTTCAAATGATCCAAAACACTTTGGTTTCAAACAAAGAAACATTGTGCTTCCAATTGATCCTGCCTTTTTACCCTCAGCAATCAAAACTTGAGATTTCTTTTGCAAAGGCATTAATTCTTTGTCTTTCTCATTCTCATTTTCCTTTAATGCTGTATCCTCACTGGGAGCCCACGCTATTGTGGTATTTTATCAGACTATGCTAAATTAAATAAATCTCTACATATAAGATAATCTCATCTTGAAGACCATTACTAGTCTCACTGGGTGTCTGACTATTGTGGCTCTGTGCCAGTGTCTACTTAGTGTACTTGCCATAGAACAATAATTAGCAAGATAGTATCAGAGGAGCAAGTTCCATCCGCAAAGGATACATTCACTCTCATTGCCCTACACCTGACTAATTTAAGTTCAGTAAATATCTAAATATAATATAAATATTTACAAAGTTTAGGTTAGTCTTGCACAAGTTTACAACAGTGGAGCACCTGATGAATATCATAATGGATGTACAATATTGGACATATTGTAATATATTCAACAGCTTGGCTTGACCTCAGTAGGTCATCGTTGTACATATAGTAGAGATGTAGAGCGTGTAATTAGGTCACATGATTAATATATAGGTATGATATTGTAGCTTTAACCATGAAAACATTTTTGTTTTAAAAAGTGACCAACTAGACACTGTGGTCAGTGTTAGTAAGCAGAAACAGGAAGAATCAAATTCCAGTTAGGTCCTACCATCTAACCATGTGGTTGGAAGTGGTCAGACAAAATGGATTCCTTTGACTGCAGAAGAAACTCCATCCCTGGTTCAACCTCTCATTCTCTCTCCAACAAACATTTTGAATAAAGTGAAAACTCAAAACCACAATCAGAGAAGTCTGAGTTATATTTTGACAGTTCTACTACTAGACAAAGAAGATCGCTAGCTTGTCCACCAAAACAAAATTATTACAAATAATTTCTTACAATATGAACCATTATGTATTTTGTACGCATGCCTTTTTTACATTGCACATATGAGTCTGGCAAAGTATTATTGAGAGGGATCCCCACTGGGTGCTTTATTATCATCATATATTGTATATGAGCCAAGAAACATGTCTTCCCAAATTTTACCTCCTCTCCATCAATACATGTTACAGTGTATATTAAAGCAGTAAATTGTTGTTTGTTGCATCATCTAATTCACAACACAAGTTTTTTTTTCCTAATTTTAATTTCTTTTGTCACAAGGTCATTAGGAAGGGTATTGCTACTTATGCCTTCCATTTTTTATATTGTTAACAGATACAAATTGTCAAAAAATAAGATTTGAAGAAGATAAGACATTTGTCACAACACTAGCAAAGACTTTATTTAACAAACAACATAACATTAATAGAATTATAAGGTCAAGTATCCTGTTTATTTTCTGCATGTAATGTGTCTGCGCAGTGTAGGATTGGCCAAACAGATATGCTACTTGCCGGCCTATCTTCAGGTTGGATGTTAGAATCAGGGCAGTGTTTCATTAATTTAGGAGGTGTGAGGTGGCTGAGCGGTTAACGTCATGGAGAATGTGATTGGCGAGCTGAGTTCAAACTTTGGCTGAGACAGTTTACATTCACTTTGGACTAATGCCCTTGGGAAAGGCATGTATTCATCTCTTCTCCTCTGCCAACACGTGGCAGGGTAAGGCCCATCATCACCCCATGTCTTACTTGGTGAAGGCCTATGGCCAACAACAGACTGTAAAAGTCTGATAAAAACAAAAAGTGTCCGTATGCATGTAAGTCAAGTTTATATTAGGCACAGAATGATCAACAGGTAAGTAGCTTCTTACAGTCCTTTTAGGTTCAGCAAAGAAATTCCACTTTGTTATATTAATGTGTAAGTGGGTATGTAAGAGGTTATGTATGTACATGCAAAGTCATAGCAGCCATTATAAAAACTAACCATGCATGAAATCGACTGCTAGTTGAAATATGGCACTTGGCTTGAAGTTCATTTGGCTTGAAGTTGGGTTTGAAAATATTGCTCACGCCATTGGGAACAAGATGTACAAATTGGTTGGTTTGAAGAGTATTGGATGAATCTTTATGTTGTCTCCTTGGGAACAAGTAACTCACTGAGGTTGGATAGCATTGTGAGTAATTAACATGTGATGTCTTGTTTAAAGATACAAAGGATTTTTGGCATGAATAGGAAAGAGTCTCATTCAGCTGTTCACTGATTGGTTAGGCACATTAATAAATTGAAATTCAAATTCCCTAGTTCACTTTTTTGTCCTCCAAGTTTGTACTTGTAGCAAAAATAGCATAAAACAGTCCTCCACACCTTGTAACAATATTCCACAGCCTTATTAATTTGTGTAACCTAAAGCCTAAGGGAGTTCAAAAGTGGAAATTCAGTCAGTCATGTCGTAGCAATTTTTAATATTTAATAAGTTAAGCTTTCTTGATTTGCATAATTTTGGGCTGGTTCCTGGAAAGGTTGATTATAAGCTTTTAGGAAATGTATAGTTTGTTGGAGTTCTATCTACAAATTTTAAGAGCTTAATATTAATGGCAAAATTTGGCCTCGGAAAATTCTGCCTAGAGGAGATTAAGAAATTCAAGTTTCAAAGAACTTTGTATAACATTTATATAATGCAACAAAATGTTTTTATTTGACTGATAAGAAGCTGACAACTTAAACACTAAGAAGATTTCTCTTTAATCCAATTCACCTTTAAATATACACAGACTTTGAAAGAAAAACACATTAATTAAAAATAAAAAAATTAAAAAACTTGCATTTTGAGGGGTAATTTTTTTTTGAATTCCTAAAATAAAGATAATCAATTTGTTTTGACTACAGCTTTACAACAGGCAACACTTACTTTTATTCCCAATCATCAAAAGATTATCCAAATGTTATGCAATTGTTCTTTCAGACAAATAATTCAAATGCTTAACATGCAGATAAGGAAAAAGAAATTTTCACTGATTTGAGTGGTAAATGTATTCACCTGTGTCTGTCTTTCTGTCAACACGATATCTTCAAAAATTCTCAATAAATTCCATTGAAATTTTTGCAGAAGGGTGTGCAATGGGACACAAAAGAAGTTTTTTTTTTATATGATATGTCAACTGGGAGACGAGATATGAAATTCTGTTTTTTTGTGTGTGCTGCAGCCATTTTGTTTTATGCAAGAGGTAGTTCTTCCCAACTTTTTCTTGGGAACATCTTTTTTCTGAAAGAGGACACCCTAAGGAACATTTTGGTACCCTAAATGTAGAATCATGAGATGGGGGGAGGGTCAGGGCTGCACAGTAGCCCCTGCTGCCCCGCCCCCGGACTATTAACTATGTAAGAGTGAAAAATTCTTGTTTACATTCATTGTGTCAGTGATGGATCATTATATCCTAACTTTTAGTGAAGATTTGTTACTAGTTTTTATTTTTAATTAGTTTTGTCCTTTAACTCATAACAAAATTTACACAATATTAAAAATTGATTGGGAAAAGCACTGCAGGACACAGAGCTCCATTATTATTAATTCATTTGACAGCTGATGCAGCTAATCTCTGATTAACTGTCAGTATTTACAAACAAGTGAATAGGCAATGATAAGCATTTGATATAAATGACTTTTCAAGGGTTTAAATACATGATAATAGATTGTGAGTAGGACAAAGCAAATCCAGACTTGACAACAACAAAAAATCATTCTTTGCAATTCATAAATGAGAAAATGAATAAATTATTGGTAAATGACCAGAATAAAAACAAGTCGGAAAAGAGCTTTTACAATTTGTCACAAGTAAACCAAAACCATTCAACTTATTCTTAGAAAATAGCTGATCTCAAGTTCAGACAAAAATGAGGAATTCTCAGATGCTTTAGATTCCACTTACGAACCAACAATTGATTCTCAAGAACAAGGAGATACTAAAAATATTGAACAGCTTGTTCTATTGTCTTCTTTCCTCAGCCATTGATTAATAATTCATGACCAAAAATATACTTCTCCAAGAATTTTCAAAATGTACAGGTTTTTTTTTCTCTCAAAGAGATTTATTTGTATCTTTTATCATACAGTTTTGGTGTTTTCACCTATTATTCATTAAAAGTAAAAAAAATTTAAAAAAGAGTTTAAAAATTTATACACACTTTGTTAATAGCAGCTATGGTAATTATGTACCAAAAATTAATAATAATTTCATTAAAACAAAATAGAGGTTAGAAAGAAAAGCATTGGATATTTATATTTAAACGGTGTTCAAGGCTTGGTAAAATCCAAACTTCAAATGCTGATTTTCAAGGCAGCCAGATTATGATTTAATGGAATAAGAAGCTCAATTTGTTTATGGTCTGTGACTGAACACAGTTGTTAATTAGAAACCGACAACCAAAACTGTCAACATGGCTGGCTATGTATATATGTATCACGTATACAGACTGAACCAATGGAGCTAGAGAGCTGAAAATTTCAACATTTACTCCTTATTATGTCTAGAAAAAAGGTTTGTTTTCGAAAATTACCCTAATAAATAGGTATTTAGTGGAGGGGAGGTTCAATTTGCAATGTTATTTTATGCTAAATTGATCACTAGTTTGTATCTGCTTGTTTTTTGAAAATTCAGACTTTTTAGTGATCACTGCCCAACAAAATGCTAGAGAAGTAACTTATTCATTGATCATCCCCCAATACAGCACGTTGGTCACTTGATGGTTTCTATTGTTCTTATTGCTTTTTTAATTTTAAATGAAGCATTTTCAGTATTATCTACTCAATCTTATTTTATTGTTGCTTTTTATCACTGCACCCTGGGTTGATACACTCTTCGATCACGAGACCAAATGTGGGATGCATGTTCAAGTCTTGTCGGAAGCTACTTAATTTCTGATTTTGTGGTGTTTGTTCTTGCGGTCAAAGGTTTTACCACCCCAAAATGTTGTGATAAAACTTAACAATAAGATGGAGTAAAACTAGTTATAAAATAGTATAAAAAATTTGCCCCCCCCCCAAAAAAAAGCGACTATTGCTAGGTAGCACAACAAAAATAGTATAGAGATTCAGAAAGGAAAAGATGACAGATTGTACTTCACTTAATCATTGCTGCTTTCATGGCCAAAGTGGTTAAGGCAGTGGTCTCCAAACCTTTTTCATGATACAAACGCCAAACATTACTGAGACACTTAGAAAGAACCCTTAAACTTGATAACAGAAAGTATATATATGTACACATCTTTTCATTTTCCTTTATTAAAAACTATACCATTTCATAAAAATAGCTGTAAATTAATAATGAAAGTTAATATAAACAATACTTAACAATCTCCGGAGAGCAGAAATGGTTCGACATTGTTCACAAAATGAAATTTTTGTCAAAACCGAAATGTTTTATGTGTTATTAATGTTTTACCTAATATTAACAATTTTGATCTGTCAAACCTTACTGACGAACTCCGTCTGAACCACTTTTTTACGAAACGCCACATTTTTTTTCACAAACCCAGGTTGGTGACCACTGGGTTAAGGCAACATCTCTGAAAGATGGATTCTCAAAGTATGGAATGCAAGTTCAAGTCTCATTGGAAGCTATTTCTTTATTTCCAATTTCACTCTGTTTGCCCTCATGGTCAAAGAGCTTATCAACCCAGAGTGTTATGATAAAAATCTGCAATTATAAGATGGAGTAAAGCTAGTAATAAAATAATAGTTATTAATTTGTGTAAATAGCATTTTTCTTACTTTGAAATAAGAGATTTATTAGCATATAAGATGCATTCTTCACCAACCCCATCGAAAGCATCTAAATATGATACTCTATTAAATGTGCAGGTATCATCAATGGGAGGCTGACACTGAAAGTTAAAGCTATACAAGGAACTGGAATGAATTGCAATGGGCAATATAAAAGGAGGACTTTGTGTAAAAAGTATTAATATTGAAATAAAGAATACCAAATTTCATACAACATGACCATTTGACTATATTCCGAGGGTTGATTGCAAGGCACTTTATAGAAATATTTGCTTTTGGGGGGTCTTTTAACATTCAACTTAGTTTATGTAAAAATATTTTCTCTAGTTTTGACACTTATTAATGCTGTGGTTATTATTTGCACCCACTTTTTGTTTTAGTTTTATCATTATTAATATCATGTTGCTGGTACGTGCTTCCTTCTAATAACAACACAATTTCTTTTAGCGTTAATTCACCTCCATCATGTTCAACATTTTTTTTCTATAATATTGTTGAGTTTATAGTTAGCATTATTGTCATCATCATATTATTAATACTTGTAGAAATATTATTAATGTTCTTTTATTCATTATATTCTGTTTTCTCAATCATTACTGTTTTAAAACCATTTCATAACCTAGCCACTGAAACCACCATTAGGTTATGTTTAGATCAAAGAGGCTCTATTCTATTTGCCTCCAGGTTGGATGTTGTAGCTTGTTAGCTTTGAACACATTTTTTGAAATTTCTAAGGAAGAAAAAAAAAGTTGCCATTCAGAAAAAACCCCAAAAAACAAAGAATGCAAATGAGTGTTTCAAAACAAATGCTTAAAATCTTAAAAAAGGAAAAAGAATTTTGATTAAAAATTTGTGGTGTTAGTGACCATGGAAATAGAGTATATAATAATGAAGAATGAATGAAAGTGAATAAGGGGAAGAAAAAGAATGAAAAAATGAATTCTTGTATATAGTTTGTTTGGACTAATTTCCTTATCTTTATTTATTGTTTTTTTTTCATCCATCTAACAAAATTCAGACAAAATGATTGAAAATTTCTAGTCTAATTCTACAAATGCTTTCATTTGTGGGAGTTGTGTGGTATTTTAAAATTCAATTGGAAATATAAAAACCATATATTACAGCAATGGAAAATGGAAGTAACGAGTGTGGTGGTGGGTGGGAGAAAGAATGAAGATTTGAAGAAATCAATGAAAAATATAAAATAGGAAAAGACATAAGATGAAAGAAAAAGAAAAGATTAGGGAAAAAAGAAACTGAAAGAGAAGAACAAGAATTAGGAAAGAAAGAAATTTGAAAAAATAAAAAAATAAAACAATGAATGACAAGGAAGAAAAAAATAAAGAAGTCTAGAATGAAAGAGAGTAAAATAACCAAGCTAGAATAAATGTTGAAGAGCATAATCTATAATATTATATAATTCTGCTTGTTCCTACCTGTGTTTGAATGTTATGCTTTTAGTAGTAACATAAGGGAATGGTTAGGTAGATAAATTAGAGTATAGGAAGAAAGAGTACAGCAAAGAAATGTAGGTAATTTAATAAGAGGGTTAGGAAGAGAGAGGGTAGAATAGAAAATTAGGTAGTTTAATAAATAAGTAGGAAGAGAGAGGGCAGAAAGAAAGTTTGGGAGTTTAATGAGGGAGTAGGAAGATTTTTGCATATGAAACTGATCCATGTTTTTTTTCTATAGTTTTGAGAAGGGTTATTAACATTCAACTAGTTCTTCAGACGATTGAACTGCTTCTTGTTGTTTGTGTTGTTAACACGTTTCGGCTAAACCATTCTTCGGTCTTCCTCAAGTGTAAAATCTGAATGTGATGGGGTAAACAGAAGTTTTTTAATTTCAAAGGAGGTAACCCTTATAACTGCTCAACAGGCCCAATCCCGACAAGACAAGGACAAAGAAACACCTGAATCCTACATTATAAGGGTTACCTCCTTTGAAATTAAAAAAGTTTTGTTTACCCCATCACATTCAGATTTTACACCTGAAGAAGGCCGAAGAATGGATCAGCCAAAATGTTGTGTTAACAACACAAACAACACGAAGGAGTTCAATCAGCTGAAGAACTATTTGAATGATCCATGTTTGTATAACATTTAGATAAAAACATGCATAGGCAATACAGATTGGATGGAATAAGGGAGAGAATACAGGCAAAGGATGAGAGAAGAGGCATGAGATAATGGATAATCTCATTTGTCAACACCCAATGGAATATCCACAAGTTCAGCTAGGAAAATAAAAAAGAAGAAGGGGTCAACAATTTAAGAATTTCAAAGATAGTGGGAAAGAATGAAAAAGCAAAAGAATGTAACAATAAGGAAAGAAGGAACACATTTTTCAAGATAATGGAGAAATGAGTTATAACAATTACCCATCCTTTCCCATCTGGGTAAATGCAGAGAAATCTAGCTTATTTAGTTATGTTTTAGAATGAGAAAAATGTTTTATAGAAATAGAAAGTTTATTGTAATAATCAGGTAAAAAGGAAACAGTTCAGAGTTTCAGGTCATCATTTGATGAATATAACAGATTCATTATTATAACAAGTAGAGACTCTCCATTTACTTTACTGACAAATAATTATCTGATTTTACATTAAGGAATTTTCTTATTTTGACAGTTTTTATTCTGTTTTATTTATTCATTTTCCCATTTGTATTTAGAAAGTCCTACTGTCTCAGACACATGGCGTCCTTGGAGACTGCCCATGTTTGGTACCTATGGCCGGTCTTACTGACAACTGGTAGGTTGTCTTTAAGTCAGCAAAACCAGCACTTTCATATCTTTGTGTCTCAAATCAAGCCCTTGAACTGCACATGCCTTTCATAAATAGAACTTTTCATCCATGATATTTGGTCATAATTGATTTTGTTAATGATGATGCTAAGTGATATCTTTGGAATTTTATTTGGCATTTCATTTTTAAATGAATGTATAAAGAGCTTTTGTTTCTGTAGATAGATGTCAGTTTAATCAGTTTCTCTTTTGTCGATGCAAGTTTGTTGATGATTCAGTGCCAAATCTTCATTTTTAAGACTTGGCACTGGCTCACTCCCATTTTGGATTGATTAACAAATCTGATAATTCCCATACTTCTGGTGTAAGAGGCATTGTGAAATGATTGTGCAGTTATTTTTTATGTTTTACAGTAATTGAGTGACTGTCAGTGAGTATATCTTGTCAAATCTGAGTGAAATAATAGTGTCTATGTACTTATATTTATTAAAACACCTTCAACAACTCT
>VCCN01000741.1:3729279-3754620 GCA_006491835.1 Architeuthis dux | reverse complement strand
CATTATAATTATCATATATATATATATACATACATATACACATGCTCTAGATTATCTGGTTGGGAAATGTCCAGCTACAGATAGTATCTGTGTTGACTTCTCAGAGATTGCTGTATCAACTGACAAATTTTGTTTATTTACCTTTGTCAAATTATTTGGATTTTTATTTTTTTTAAGGACTAAAAGAAACAAAATGATATCTAAGTTATGCTTTTATTCAGTTCCATTTATGTTTTCAATGTTATAAACACAGATGTGCATGTATGTATGCAGAGAGAAATTGTTGCTGACAAAAATATAGTTGCATAAATATCTAATTAAATTATTTGGTTATTTTATGTCTGAACCTATTAGAAAAAGCTACTTAATGATTTTCCTCTGCAAATTTACATTATTATCCAAATTATCCTCAATTTGGATTATCATCAATATCATAAGCACTGTGATAGTTATTGTTATCATCTCCATTTGGAGCATTACGTTTGCGTTTTTTTATGTTACTTTCAGAATGAACCAAACAAGGTTACTAAAATACAAACTAGCTGCTATTTATAAAATGGAAGGAAAATTGGCCTGCCGAACAGAAATTGTGTATATGTGTGTGTATGTGTGTGGGGGGGTGCCGAGGAGAAATTGTGTGTACGTGTGGAGGGGGTGGGGGGTGAAAGGTATAAAAGTCAATCAGTTCAGCCTTCTCATTACATGCTGGCTCAATAATCATAAAATCAAGATAACCATAAATGAGGAGCTAAAGTTTTGATCTGCCTTTCATTTGCTCCAGAAATTGATTTTGGTTCAAGTTATTAGTTGAGCTTGGCTTCTCATTTAGATCAATAATACACAGTAATAGGACATTTTCACATGTGGATATTTTTTGTTTCTCTTTCCATCTTTCTCCTTTCCAGTAGATTATGAGGCAATCCATTTCATTTCCAGTTCTTCTTGAACTCGGATTATTCTCATCAATGGGCAGGTACTTAGTTTCTTTCCATCCTTATACTCACCCACTTGTTATTTAAAAAAATTGGTTTTCTTTGGAAAACAAACACATAAAAAAAAAACTTCATACAAATCGTTTCAGTTTTTATTTCTATTTATGATTTTACTAGTAAAATACCCATTGCTTTGCTAACAGTATACCTGGATACCTAAGCACTGTAGTATCTGAAAAAACTCCATCTCTCTTTCTCTCCACTCCTCCTTATCCTAACCCCCAGCCCTCCGAGTCTCTAGTCTATTTTTAAAGTAAATTAGGTAAAAAACGAAATTAACACATCAGTAGCAGTAGTAGTAGTAGTTATATTACCAGCAGCCAGTAAACACATGTACACACAGCAGAACTTGCTTTGCAGCAGCCAATTTTGTGTTTTGATTACCTCCTTCTTCTCTTTCTGTTTTTTTATGCGACAGACAGAAAGACACAAATTATAATATACATTAATAAAAAGAAAAGAGCTTTTGATAATTTCAGAGCAGATTGTTTCAAATACAAGTTAACTATATACAGATATGAATACAGTATACCTACCTTCATACTAACAGTGTGTATAACACAAGCTACCTTACCACCACACAGATGCAGAATTGTTTATAACCACCTATGATCATCTAATATATATAATGCTGCTAGTATTCCTATACTTCTTGAATGCACAGACTTCTGACCAACTACCATGCTCCCTCCAGATCCATTAATGATTCTACTGGCAAAAAACTGTATCGTTAATAGCATTAGGGAAGTGCCGGAGACCAAGTAGTTAGTAGCACAGAAAATGGAATCATAGAGGTGAGTTCAAACTGACTGATATCATCGTTCACTTTGCACTAATGTCCTTGGGCAAAGCATGAATCCGTCTCCTCCTAAAACCCACACTATGGGTATAATCATGGGTAGTGAAGTGAGTGAAGCCACTTCGGGTGCTTGTCGCATCTAAGACTATTTCACATATTGCAAAGCTCGAAGATCTTTGAAGTCTACCCGAGACAGAGATACTTGTGATATGTGAAGCCCAGACAGGGACGGCTGATGTCATAGCCAGTTTAAGGGCACTATTTAATTTTTATAGCATCAAGTTTAAAGGTCAAAAGATGAAGTTCACTGCCATAACCAATATTTAGCCAATGTAGAGTTAACACAAATCGATTCAAGCAGAGAATAATAAAATATAACATTTTTCTTAAAAAATAATGGATAATAGTATTTTTCATCAAGTGACTCAAAATCCATAAGTTTGAGTCTCGCCTAGAGACTATTCTTTATTTTCCAATCTGTGCTGTTTACTCACTGCCATAGGCAAGCACTCAAGGTGGCATCACTCACTTCACCACTGCTATTTTATCCATAGCTGGGGGCAGTGGAGATGGATTCATGCCTTTCCCAAGGGCATTAGTATCAGTCTCAGAGTTTGAACTCAGCTTGCCAATTCCATTTTGCTGCTAACTGCTTAGCCACTGGCACTTCCTTCATCAGAGATGGAAATACAAAATGACTTATTGCCTAACTTTCACTCAGATCAGATGAAATTAACTTGGGAATCTTCAGTTACTGGTTACTTATTTCTAATGTGTTTCCTAATAAACTGACAGCAATTATGTACTGTGCTATTATTATGTGCAAAAATACAGCTCTCAAATTCGTTACATTTATCACAGGAGCAAAAACATTGTGACATATTATAACCAACAAATAATACTAAAAAGATTTACCATAAAAAACAGAAAATTAAGAATACATGGCAGTCCAGAAATTTGAGGCAGCTTTTGGTCATATGTTAATGATCTTGGATGTATCCAGTTCTCTGCACTGTATAAAAAGAAACTGCTGAGAATAAAGAGTGAAATATTAATCATGACATCTATAGTCAGACACAAATTTGTTGGAGCGTAAGTCGAGGCTAATAAGCTATTAATAAACAAATAATAATCAGCTCCGAAGTTGATAAAAATAAAAAATCATCAGGAAGAATATACTTTCCTAATGTATTTGTTTATCTCTGTAGTTGAAAAACTGACACTTCAAGAGATTTATAAGACAACAAGATCCTTCTTAATATCAGGCTTATTTATGTGCAAGTCTGGCTCCAATAACTTCCAGTTTATTTAATCGACCAATCATCTTGGCAGGTATGGTTATATTAGGATTCTATCAGCTAATTTTAAATAAACTGGCTATTAAGCTTACTGGACAATCTCTATCAGGTTTTGCTCTAATTAGGTAGCACTAAGGTAAAAGATGGCTCCACCACGTGATTGGTGAATCAAATAAGTTAGAAATCCTGGTTACTTATTTGTAATGTTTTTCCTAATAAACTTAGTTTGTAGAAAATGGCCAGGGGGGGGGGTAGGAGGGGTAGACCAGAGGTAATGTCAATGAGCTGACTAACAATTCTTAACTTTTTCAAAAGGCAAAACAGAGAGTAGAAAAGGCAAAAAAGTCAACCTTACCATGTGAAGTATCGTCTTCTAGTATTTTGAAAAGTTTACTTCAAAATTGCAAATCCCTCAGTTGTAATGTTGGTGTTTTCTTGTTCAGTGCCAAACCTAGGTCTGTTTGCAGTTGAATTATATTAAGAGTAAAAAGTTACTCTGGTTAAGCGGTGCAATTTACAGCACTTGCACACAGTAGTAGTAGTAAATTCAAAAGGGGGTAATTCGTAATAAAAGTAATAGGTGAAGACAGGAAGGGAAAAGGCTTTTTAAATACTTGTGAAGACCGGTTTTGACTAATCTGCCGATCTGATTGGCTGAAATGAAAATTTACATGACTAAGGAAACTGAAGTACCTATTCTATAAATTTTGACACAATCAAATTTATTAGCTTTTTATGAGCCAACACAAGGTTGTTTTCTGCCCCTGCCCTCAGCTGGAAGTTGAAAAGAAGGGTGAGTACACTTTTTTTCTGACAAAAAACAACCTAGCAGCACAAAACCTTTATTAAAAAAAGACAGCAAGGATTTCATGTGTCCTAAGTGAGACTTAAGATTTGCACCCCCGCTTGTATTCTAATGACTATTTTTTTCAGTTTGGAGAGCGTCCCTAGGATCTTTGCATCCTAGTTGCCTAGGTTTGCCTAATGGATGGATGGGCCCTGTCAATAAACTTGTCTCACCTTCAGTAACATTATGTCTATTTTATTATTAAATCTGTTATGATTTCAAAAATAATTGGAGTAGAATAAAAAGATTAACTCTGGATTTTTAGGTTTACTTTAATTCTCTAAGATGTATTCTGCTTGATAACCTCAATCTTCCTGAGATTCTCTTCAAGAGTTCCATTGTTAAACTAGAGAAAACTAGAGATTGCTAAACAATAATTTTACAACTTGTCATTTCAAATCAAACCGGATTAAAATATACAAGAAATTCAGTCACTAGATAACACAAAAATGCAAATCATACTTTTGGCTTTGTAAAATGAAGTTGTTTATATATACTTGCGAACTGTACCTAATGTGATGTCCAAGTACTTGATTTATTTGGACTTTATTGCTTTTAATAGAAAAAAACTGATTTTGCTGGAGTCAGTAATTTTCAAGTCAGCAACAGATATCAAAACTAAAATTCAGGTCAGGAATTTGAGCATAATGCATAAGATTTGGCATATAGCTATAACTTAAATGTTCCTGGTATATATATACATGAAGTTTGTTCAAAAAGTATCCAGCCATTTAATATTAACAAAAAAATGAGAAAAGTAGCCTACCTAGGGCAATGGCGCCTTGGTCCCTTTCAAAGTACTCCCCTGGGACCTCACTCACTTATCACAGCATCCTTACACTTTTCAAAACAGTCTTCTTTTGGGATCACCATCAGCTGCCTCATTGTGTTCTCCTTAATCTTGTCCATGGTCTGAAATATCTCCCCTTTGTCCCTGGAAGAAGCAAGAAATTGCAGGGAGCCAAATCTGGACAGGGGGTGGGGGTGGGATCTAACAGACCTAAATGATGTGATGTTTTGCCAAAAAACCTTGCATGAGGTAGGTGCATTGTCATGACTGTCATTGTGAATGCATATTCACACAGTACACAAGCTCAATCAATGCTGTCTCACTGCCAACTGAGTAATCTCATGGGAGAATGTCTGTTTACACATGCGCAGTAAGGTTCACTCTGATTGGTTGACAAGTTACATCAACCTGTCCCTGGATATTCAAAATGGCTGAATACTTTCCGGACAGAGCTTGTATATCATTAAATGTCCTGGAAGTAAAAATAAACATTGTTTTTGCTTAATCATTATAAACTTGTTTGTTATATTGCTTTTGAAAAGCAAAATAGCTGGACACCCACAGGAAGCTTTTAACAAAGGAAGCACTAAGCTGGCTTAATCCACAGAGTCATAAATGATAGAGCAAGCAGTAATCTTTAAAGAAACCTTTAAAATGCTGGAATCAGGTTCATTATTCTGCCATAGCAGGAAATTGGCATTAGGCTTAAAATAAATCCCCAAAACTTGAAACCTGCCAAGAAAAATTTCAAGTTGGATGATGACTCCATGAATATGAAAAACATATCAGCGAAATCAGAAAACTCATTAGGATGAATAAAAATAAATGAATAAACATGAAAGAATCAGAAGGAAAGCATCAAATTTGATTGAATCTTTTCCTAAAGCTTTTGTTTCTGCCAACAAAGTTTCAATGGGATTATGTTTTAATGTTATTTACCCATATTTATGAAAACTGTACACTGGTCTTAGATTTTGTTTAAATTTAATCTTCTACAGTTTTGCCTTTTATGGATTTATTGTCAAATCCTTGCTAAAAATAATCCCATCTTGCAACCAGCCTTGTAGCCGAGATAGTTGCCATATTTGTTGCCATATAAGATGCACATCTACATTATAATGATCTGATGTTTTGGGTTTGTTACTGTAACACAGCAAAAACGGCACGTTGTAGTGCAATTTTTGTTAGCAAAATACCGTTAAAATGCTTAGAGAATAAAGCAATTTCCAGTCCAATCAAACCACTGGTTTCTGAGTTATTAATTTAATTAAGTATAAATTTACAAAAAAAGTATGTCCAAGGGAGATAACTCCAAGTCTATTAAATTATAATTAGAGTTCTTTATTTAAAAATAAGAGGAATAACCAAATAATTATAAATTCTATAAATAGGAAGTGACTTGACATTGAGCTTAAAGGCTGCCAATTTAAAAAAATGATGCAGATATTATACTACATTCAATACATAGGTATTATGACTAGAGAGTCATCTACCGAAGCTCAAAATGAACAGCTACAGGACTTGGATATAAATACCCTTGTAAACCATACAACATATAAGCCAGCAAATACAGTATTTCCCACCAGTGCCAGGGGTCTGTGTTCAAGACTAAGTAAAAGCCAAGATTTCAAATATCAATGTTCTTGGCATGCAGATCAATGTCACTAGGAAAATTGGAGCTACACAATCTTATCCTCCCATTTAGCCGTGTCATGCTAAGCTAAGCTTATTAAATATCAAACTCATCTTTTCACAACAGCTTGAGAATAACAAGAGTGGATAGAATTTGCTCTATTATCTTGAAGAAGCAAGGACACACAGACATTCATTTTTATATCACAGCTATTTTATTTACCTCTGTCAACGAAGTTGGAAGAGGTATATGTATTCATTCATGTCTGTCTGTTCACACAATATCTCCAAAAGTTCTCCATAAAAAGAAGATCTAACAATTTCGAAAATTCTATAAAGATGGAAGTGGCACGAGGAAAAGATATTTGTCAAAGAATGATCACTGGATTGGCAAAAGGTTTTCTGGAGTTATTTTTCTTTTATATCCTTGGCTTTTCTTTCTCCATTTTCTTCTCTTTCCTTATATTTTTGCTTTCATTATTGTAATTGATTTCTCCTTTCTGTCTTTTGTTTTCTTCATGTCTTCACCCTTTTCTTTATTACACATTATGTTTTAACTATTTAAAAAAAGAAAAAAAACAATTATTTTTAGCCAATGTATTATTTGGACATTAAATTAAATTATGAGGATCTGAAATACAGTAGCTTTGGACAGGATAAACTTTCATGCCATATCTCTAATTCTAGTCATTTATGGATGACACTTTAACCATTTCTTAACCAGTTCTTTACACTCCATTTGTTTAGATTTGTCTTTTTCATGATCTGTCTTACTGCTTTTTGTGTTTTCTTTTATTGCAAGACTCTTCCACATCAGTTTTTCTGTCAGTTATTACTTTTTATCACTACCAATTTTTTTTTCAAGTCTTTTTCTTGGCTTTTCTTTCTGCTTTTTTCTTCCATTCTTTCTTGACTGAAGATACTCTATCAAGATTCTATCTTACAGATAATTAGTTGTCAGGACACATTACTCTACCTATATTAAACTTGTCCAGCCTTTCATTAATTTTGTGTCTCAAAACTGCAAATAGCATTCATCTCAGTTGTATCAGTGGTTATCACAATATTAGTCAAATTTGGAAGGCATATATTTGTTGTGTACTTTGCAGAAATAAAAGTTAGAAAACATTAAAATTAGAAATGAGAAATAATATTAAATATTGAAATGGCAATAAATGAAGGGTTTATTTACAAGTTTGACATCTTTTTATAATATCCATTTAGATTAAATTAGAAAAAAGCTTTTAAAACATCATGTATTTAGTTATTCTTATTGTCTAAAGTATATTTTATAAGAATATGAAAAAGAATCAGTGGTTAGCATGAGTTCAGTGAAGAACTCAAAATGATACAAACCTGAGGTCTGTAATTGTTTAGCGTGGAAGCATTAAAAAAAACTATAATGGGAAACTGGTAGTGAAGTAATGAATAGCAAGCAATCCTAGCAGACCATTACTACTGTTTGCTCTAGATTTGTGACCTCATACCAGACTAAAAAAATAACTAAATAAATCCACAACACAACTAAAATGGGTAAATACAAGTGATATACTGAGAAAAATGGTTTAGTTTGATTTCAGAATGGACTAAATTTCAACTCTTAAGGTAAATGTGATTAAAAGATATGGCAAGTTTAAATTTTCATCTATCAAACGATCAATAAAGAAAGTGGTCAGAAGCAGGATTGTACTTAAGGCAGTGCAAACAGTGTGGCTGTACAGGCCCCAAAGATTTTAGGGCCCCCCAAAACTTTATGTCTTAAAAAGTTATTTTAATTTTTTTTTTTTGCGGGTAAAAAAGTAAAATGTTACATTGAGATTATTGATCCATAAAGGACTTTACATTAAATTAAACATCATAATTTTATGAATATTAATTGCTGTTAGCCACAACACTGGTTTATTGCTGGGTTTAGGTGATTCATGTGTATCTATGTATTTATCTATGTATCTATCTATGTATCCGGACTTTGCCCAGCTGTAACCGTTCATAGTAGTAACTTGAAATTTTGCACACACTCTCCCCTCAATGAGTAGGGTAAATGTTTTTTTTGTTATTTGGTTATATAGGTTATATAGGCTTTTAGAGGTGGGTTCAATATGCAATGTAAGTTTATGCTAAATTAGACACTAGTTTGTGCTCGCTTGTTTTTTGAAAATTCAGACCTTTTTTAGTGATCACAGCCCATCAAAAGGCTAGAGAAGTAACTTATTCATTGATCACCGTTTTTTCCAACTTTGTAATTGATCACCACCAATGCAGCATATATGGGTGGTAGTGATTCATAATTTCATTTTGTTTTGATTTGTTTGAAAATAATTGCTAAATACAGAAATATAAGAGCCTCAAAGAAAATATTAGGCACTGAGTCTCATCAATGTTAAATTTATCTTTTGATCTAGAAATCAGAAAGGCAACATTTTATAACTGAGTTCGATATTTCTGAGATGAGGTTTTAGTATTACTGATACTATTGTTCGGACTGAGATCCTCATCTTGGTTGTCATTTCCACAACGTTTCGGCCGATGTACCCTCCGGCCTTCTTCAGGTGTCAAGTTTTGTCGGTAACTTACCGGAACTATTGAACTGAACCCTTTATTTGATCCACGGGGGTATACTGTCCTCATTCCACTATCCATGTCCTAGAAATTATTTTGTGGTTATTTTTCAGTTGTGGTGCTCCTGCCTGGGATTGAACCCACAACCTACAGATGACTCAACAGTCAGACGCTTTTTTAACCAACGCTTTAGTTATCCAAGTTTGGACGGTGGCCTAGATAACTAAAGCGTTGGTTTAAAAAGCGTCTGACTGTTGAGTCATCTGTAGGTTGTGGGTTCAATCCCAGGCAGGAGCATCACAACTGAAAAATAACCACGAAATAATTTCTAGGACATGGATAGTGGAATGAGGACAGTATACCCCTGTGGATCAAATAAAGGGTTCAGTTCAATAGTTCCGGTAAGTTACCGACAAAACTTGACACCTGAAGAAGGCCGGAGGGTACATCGGCCGAAACGTTGTGGAAATGACAACCAAGATGAGGATCTCAGTCCGAACAATAGTATCAGCAACATTTTATAGTTGGCTATAGCTTTGCTCTTTTTCACTTGGACATGCTCACCAAGTCATTTAGGATCATATCTAAAATATATAAAGAAATTGAAATTCTGTGGGATATTTCAATATTATGCTTACAATAGCCTCATTCTGTCAGGATTCCTGGCCACAGACAATCTCTTTCTTCATGATTTTCAATGCACAAAATAGATTTAATTCAAAAACATGCTGGAATAAATTTTAAGCTAAAAATTGCAAAATTCAGTGGTTAAATCATCAAATTCTACTTTAGCTCTTATGTTAATATGGTGACTCATCAATTCATTGCCCTGTGAATGATCATCACTTTCTTGCACCAAGACACACTCATAGGTTATTGGCCACTACTGTTGATAATTCTTCATTATTAAGAACAACTTTGGGCCTTCCTCGAGGTCTATTACATGTATCCATCCTTCCAGACCATAACCTATTGAACCAATGCTGAACTAGTTCGCACTGTGGTAGTGTTCCCTCCAAATGCTCCAAATTCGGATGCTACAAATTCTTCTGAGAGGTCAGATGAAAATTTACCTTTGCTTACCCTTGAGTTCCACCTCTGAAGTTAATATTTTGCATGTGTTCTAGCAAAACATAAATGAGTATTAAATCATCAGCTTTTTGACATCATATATTTTCTACATCTGGAACTAAGCTTAGTAAATAATGATCATCTATATCTGTTCACATGCTGAATGTTGTCTAGGAATTTTGGTGTATTTAATAAATCCCACTACATATCACAGCTTCCATAAAAAGTGTTACAATACAATATTATCTTTGATTTATTTCCCCATATCCACCAGTTTTAGATTTAGATCTATTAATGTAATATAGAAAATAAAATTTATAAAAAGCAGAAAAAATAATTTTTTAAAAAATCATGCATTAATAAATACTTTAACTTGATTAATGCATGTTTTTTTAATAAATTTCTGCTTTTTAAAATTATTTCTAATAAGAATATAGCATAATTTAATTCTGTTCTCAAAAGATTATGTTATCCAGTACACTATATTAAAAATCCACTTCATTTTCCCCTCCAACCAACTCATTGCATGAATCTTTTGATAAGGATAAAAATAAATTAAAAAATAAATCTCAACCTAATTTTAGTTTGGAGTGAAAACACCAAGAAAAATTCAACCTAAATATTTCAAGCTAGAATAATTTTATGTTAAATCTGCAAATTGTTATTCAGTTTTTTTTTTGCCCGGGGGGGGGGGGGTGTTAACAGTTATATTGTCTTTTAAAAAATGTAGACATATTCAAATCTATGGATGGCTGATTATGAATAACCTCTAGGTTTTTCTCAACCAGCCAAACATGCATATATAAAATAAATAAAAGAAGATACATGCATACATACATACATAGGTACATCAATAAGTCTGTAGCCAAATGATGGAAAAATGTATTTATAGTAATACCCCATTTAGCACCGATTTGCAAGAGCACTCTTTTTCAAATATTTTCAAGATGTTAAATTTCTCAAATAAATGATAAAAGACAGCATCATGGACAGTCTCTGAAATAACTGTTTACTGTACACTTTGGTTAATGTGCCATGTTTATGAGAATATACAGATACACAATAATTTATCATGTAACGATGTATATCGACACCTAGTGATATTTCACCAGCTTTGGTAAGTAGCTATCAGATGAGATACACAGCACTAATCCATTCCAACTTGTTAAGGCTCAACAATGACATCATATATTTTAAAATGATTGCATAAGCATATATTTTACACAGCAAACATTTATTTTTCGACATCATCTCCTTCTTTCTTAATGCACGTAACCCAATGATTCTCTATTAATCATATGGATTGAACATTATACAGTGAAAATTTCATATTAAAATTTAGCTAATAACTGTGTCAAGCTGCAAACTTATTTATCTATCCTCATATATTGCATATTAGGACATTTTCAATTTTTTCTTATTCAACCAAATGGTAGCATGAAAACTGCCTTAACATGAAGAAAGAAATGTTTTGATTAATGTTCTTTTCTAAAAGTTTTGATAAAGTTGCCTACAATAGAATTTGTAGGACCTGCAACATGCTGGGCATCTTAGGGGCCAGTAGGTGAAGGGCTATCAGTTTGGCCACCAAGGCAGCAGAAATTGAGGTAGTGTTACCTGGACACAAGCCAGGAGTTGATCAACCCCTGCTGGGTCACCTTGATGAGAGTGTCTGATTGTTGAAAGACCTGAAAGACCCAATGATCCCAAGAAACATCACTGATGATGTGTCCAGGTGCATCACAAGGTAATGAATGTGAAAAAGTATCTGAGCCACATGTCAAGCACATCCTGTCCATAATAGGATTTGTTTTTTATGCATCCTCAAATGGCCTGATATCATTCCAACTTTTAATCAGGTGTATTGACTAATTCCTTAGTGTATAAATTATTTAAAGATAAGAGACAATAAGTAAATAAAAGTATCATGTAGCTGACAGATAAAGCAGCAATAAAAGAACAAAAAAAATCACACATTCACATTAGTGAGAATTTATTTATTTTTTACTAGTTGCTGTGGCTTGGAAAAGTCTCTGGGTTTACCACCTTTTGGCAACCATCTTTATCTTATGACTAACTTGGAGTCAGGTAAACATATTATCACAGGTTCAGTTAACCAGACATGTTTATGCACCTGCCGGTTTTAGAGCACCCAAAATCCTTTTAAATCTTATGTTCACAGACATCCACATTCCTGAGTGTAGGTAGACCATCTTTGTGACGAGGATAGCAGTATGCAAT
The DNA here is from genome assembly GCA_006491835.1 of Architeuthis dux. Lineage (NCBI taxonomy): Eukaryota > Metazoa > Mollusca > Cephalopoda > Oegopsida > Architeuthidae > Architeuthis > Architeuthis dux. The sequence goes on along the minus strand of VCCN01000741.1, from coordinate 3,742,391 downwards.
TTAATTTCCTAAAATACCAATTTTCTTGTACTTGGCATATTTAGATCCCCAATTTCAGCTACCTTCATCAGATCCCCAGTCATACATTTTGAGAATGCTTTCCCAAGAAAAATGCAAGAAAGACAGTCAAGGTTCCAGGAGTCAAATTAATGCCACTCATAGTTTATTCTTATCCCTTGAGGAAAGGCTGAGCGTTCTCGTTATTTTGGAAAAAATTGGACAGCTGACCCCTGCGTGCACAGTAAGAATTTCATTCTCACTCCCTAGTGATGTATCTGTTGTTAACCACCCTTCTACTTCATTGGCACATGATGCATATATAAATCATGAGTGGTCTTTTCCTGGGTGCCTAACAATTATTTAATTTCTTTTTATACTCTTGTTTGTAATATATATTTTATACACACATACTACTGTTATGCCATTGTTACTAAGTTTTATCGGTCCAAGTGGTACAGTTTCTCCTACAGAACTAGTGGTATTACTTTATACACCGATATTGCTGACATTCCTGTTGGACCATGTTAGGGTTAGGGTCAGGAGTAGGGTTATGTAATTGAGGACCACAGTCATAGGAGTAAGAGATACAAAAAGCAATACTACTAGCTCTGTAGGAGGGACCATACTTCTCTATAGGAGCTGCATTATTCAACGTTTACCATTTTGTCTTGCAGAACAATTCACTAGTGTATTAAGTTTTATCTTTACTGGGGCCTTGTGTCAGACAAAGATTAGCACATATTAGAGAAAATATGCACAAGATGCTATCCAAAAGTTCAGGTAATCCGAACAGTGGGCACACACTCAATATAGCCACACTTGGTTTGGTAAAGGAAAGATGAGAATGAGATCAAATAGATGGAAGCAGGAACTTATAAAAGAGTCTATAGAAAGAGTTTGGTAATGGAAAGATGAGAATGAGATAAAAAAAAGAGAAGAATAAATATGAAGAATGTAATGTGAAGAAATGGAAAAATAATAATGTGGAATGAAAGAGGAAAAAGAGTTGAGAAGGAAACCAGGAGAGGAAGAAAAAAGAAGCTGAAAAAAAAAATAAGGTAAAGGAGTGGAGGGGTGGAGAGAAAAACAAAATACACTAAGGACAAAAAGAAGATGCCCCAGAGAGACAACATTTTTTAAAGCAAAATTATGTTCCTAGAGAAGAATCAGCTATCATTTTTTGCAATAAATAAGTAAATAGATAAATAGAGATCTGTTTCACAAAGTTTGATATCAATTTCAAGAAAGTGATATCTTTTTTTTTATAAGAATGAATATTCATTTGGGGGAAAAAAGTTATGTCTCTTTTCAGAAAAAGCTAAAAATCTACAATATTTTTTTGAGTGGCAAGGAACTGAAAAAAAGTAACGTAAGATCATCTATTTTAGAAATTACAATGATCTGGTTTTCTAAGAAGAAAAAAATGAATTCCAGTTTCTGAATCATCTACCAAATTATGAGGCTTGGTTAAAATTAGATTTGACAAACAATATTCCATATGGACATTTTTGAGTTCCAAATGTCTTCATAATGTCACTAAATAACTTGTGCAGGGGTTAACCGAGGGTGGGTGCAGGGGTGTACTGAAGCGTGTGGGTGTGGGGAGTGCATTAGATGCCTGCATGCCCACTTTGTTGTCAAATTAGAGGCCTGTACCACCCAATAAAAATCATTAGGTACGCCCTTGATCTTGTGATTAAAATTCCATTTGTTTTGTTGTTAAACAGTCCAAGGAAATGAACTTTAACCATATTCAGTTGAGTTGGTATAGTAAATCCTCAGTTTAACAGACTTATAGGGGGGAATGGGTGTCCGTTAATAATCGAAAGTCTGTTAAAGCAAATGTTACCAAAGAAAGGACATTTTTTACCTTTTTTTACTTTTCAAATTCAAATAGTTTAATGTAAAAATAGTTCTAATACAATATAGAATATAAATTTATTGGATTATAATACAAAACAAATCGGTGAAGTTGACTAAAAGAAAGCGTCCAGCTTTAGTTGTTTGCCATATGATGTAGAGATGAAGAGGAATTCACAGCTGCAGTGTCTTTTGAAATGTGCATTATTGAAGGCACTGGTGTTTGTTTGCTTGTGACTGGTTGTGATATACAAACAGTCGTTGAAGTTTGCTTAAAGAAATCGTCCAGCTTCTGTTGTTTGCCACTCTGAAATTGTTTCTTACCTATGATAGTTATGAACTGCTGAAAATGTTCATAGTAAGGGACAATTTCAGAGTCAGAAGATGTCTTTATGTGGTGGATAACAGTGTCTATAAGACTCCTCATTTCAGACAGTGTAGGCCATACTGCTGTAATTTCCTTTTCCCCAATGTCTTCTTCTTCTTCTTTCCCTGCATTATCATGTAAAACCTTGTCCATAATTTCTTCTTCAGTGAGGACTTCATAGCCAGGATCATCTTCATCTTATTCAAGCCAACATTATATAATATATAATATATTGTATAATGCTGAACATTATCTACAATTGTTTTTTGGTTGCCAACATTTTCAAAGATGCATTGAAAATCGCTTGCTTCAAATCCTTCAAAATCCGAATTTGGTTCAATGTTGTACAACAACTTCTTCCAACCATTCACAAAAGTCGTAGTATTCAGCGCCTTCCAAGCAGCTGCAAAGTTAAAAAGTGCAGACTTAATGTTGTAGGCTCATAGATTCTGAAGTGTCCTGGCCCCCCTTATGTCTTCCTCTGCATCTCCTTCTTCATTACTCTTTCCAAAAGTTTTTCTTATACAACCTCCTGCAGGCTGTAATTATACCCTGGTCCATTGGTTAAAGAAGTGAACTTGTGTTAGGAGACAAAAAAAGCCTCTGCCATCCTTACTAACTAACTTTTCAACATTAGGGTGAGCAGGGGCATTGTCAAGAAGCTTTACGTTTTTGTGGGCATTTTCAGAACTTCTGTCTGGAAGTGTGCGACATCAGGGACAAATGGCTGAAGAACCAGTTTGAAAAGATCTCTGAAGCAAACCAAGCATTCTTTGAGCTGTTGTAATTAACAGGCAAGTGATTCATAATGTTTTTCGAGAGCGTGTGGTATCTTTGATTTCCCACCATAGGCTTCAGGCAGTGCAAACCATCCGAATTTGCACAAACTAAGGCTGAAATCTGCTCCTTACCTAATTTTCGACCTGGAGTGCTGTGTTCATGCTTGTAGGCCAGTGTATTTTCATGTAGAGCACAACAAAATAGGCCTGTTTCATCTGAATTGTAAACCTGTGAAAAAGTAAGATTTGCTTCAATTTTCTAAATGGCTCAACATGTGAAGCGTCTGTACTTAAAGATTTACTACAAGTTTTGTTGTTCACAATGCCATGCCTTTTTCTAAAATGCCATAGCCACCCATCACTTCCCTTAACATTAAGTCCCATGGGTTTCACAGGCAGATTTCAACTTGAGACTTCATACATTAACACCACTAGGTCTCTGTTGAACGTACCATTTATATACTGCTTATTCTAAATTTGTATCTTTTGCAACTTTCATGTGATTTATATTCCCCACTGTAGAACCACATTTGGAAGAAAACTGTAGCAATTTGGGTCTTGATTTCCAGATATCAGAAACAGTTCATTTTTTTACGCCATAAATTTCACAAACTCGTGCTATTGAGATGTGTTGTTCTAATTTTTCAATTAGCTCAAATTTCTGTGCCACATTCAAGTTCACATGCTTTCTTTTAACTTCTGTATCAGTTGATGCCATTTTGAGTTGTAAGGATTGCAAAATTATTTTAAAAATAAAGTAAACATTCAGAAATCACAGAAACACACTGACACTAAAGCATGGATAACAGGAGTCTATTGCACGCATGTGCACATGCATGCGCAGTTAAATTTACTTCACACATTCATGCCTGCTATTTGTTCTTCAAGATTTAATATGTGTATAGTGAATTAAATATTTGTTCGCTAAATCCAAAAACCGTTATATCAGTGTCCGTTAAACTGAGGGTTTACTGTATTTGCTTAGTCAGGCTCAAAGCCACAAGTAGCACCCAGTTAGTATCAAACTCACTTCACAGAAGTAATGGTGTGCCCTACTAGTGAGGCACCTAATATTCATTTGAGTCAGAAGTGATTTTTACAATGCAATGTTCTTGGTTGAGCATTTTCTTTTAATATAAATACTCAACCTAAAGCTAGTATTATTAATTTTTGAATATGTTTTCTTTCATCTCATTTTTTGAATATTTTTATTGCCATACTCAGGTAATTTTTATATTCTATGACTGTTAAGTAAGCAGCATGGATTGGGAAAATGTCACCTCTAACTAGACTTAACTCGCTTACTTAACAATATAGTAGAATGTAAAAACAACTATTGTACCATTGTGAATAAAAAAAAAAAGGATGAAAGAAAACCTAGTAAGAGAAATCATGACAATGCTTCATCCTAGAAATTCGGACAACTACTAAACAAGCAATCTGACATTAAAAGGGAGAATGTAACTATATTACTAAATTTGGCTGATGTCTGCTAGTTGGTTTCTGTGGTCTAATTAGAAAAGCACAGTTCATATCAGATAGGCTCCCAATGATGTGGGATGTGAGTTCAAATCTCACTGGAAGTTATTTCCTGATTCTCTGATCCAAGCTTAATAGTCATAGAATGTAAAAATTACCCGAATATTGTGATTAATAAAGCAACAAAAATACAATGAAAGAAAAATTAGTCAAAAAATGAATTATAACATGTTTCATCTAAGAAATTCATATTTTTTTGTATATTTTAGGTCTTGATAAACTGTCTTGCAACTATTGACCACCTGAGTTTTGCTGCTCTTACATGGTGAATAAGGCTACAAAAAGGTGCTGAAGAGACGTACTTATTTAAAGGAAATTGTTTCCTATTTTAAAAGGAATAGAAAGAAGTATAGGAAAAGAGTAAAGAGAATAGAGATTTGTTTCAACAAGTAGAGCCAATTCAGGTTGTTGGGGTGCCCTTCAATTGTGACTTGTTGGTCATATGCCACCTGGGCAGGGCCGGAAACGTGTATCTAAAGTGTAGACCAAACATTGTACGTTTGCTACATCTGGATCTTTCAGACGACAGTGTCGATCTTAGGTTTGTCGTCTATGATGTCGATCGCCTGTCAACAAGCCAGATTACATGAAACGAATCCAACAAGCCGGAATTTAGGAAATGGGTAAAAAGAAGTGTGCTTACCCTTCCGTTTCCTTAAAAGTAGGTAAAGATTTACTTTTATTCTCCCACTTCCTGCCTCTTGTGATCCTAGTTTCCGATGTTGCTGTTAGAAGACATCAGCGACGGGACCGAACAGAAACGAAATACATAAATCAAATGATTTCAAGCTTCTTCCTCTTCTCTTTTTTTATGATTAACAGTAAGACTCTTACTGTAAGAGACTTTTCTGAATTGTCCCCATATCTTCTCAATTATTGTCAACATTAAGGATGTAGCAGGAAATTGCTAGGTACCTTGTGTCAACATAAACTGTTCCGGTACTGAAGGCTGCGATCATGGCTTACAGGTAGAGTACGTTCGACCACAACGTTGGCCTAGAAAAGCGGTATCTGGTGACTAGTCTAAATTGCATATTTCATTTTTACTTTTTTATTTAACGTTTGACCATGCCCACAACCCGCGGCTGCAATACAAAGTACTAAAAACATTCGTTATAAATGTTTATTTGGAGTCTAATTTAGAAAACAAAATATGTATTTGCAATATTCCAGATATGAAAAGAATATTGTACTGAAATATTATCCAAAATACACACGTACATTCAAACCATTTTTTATACACTCATACCATTTTTTTCTTTCTTTTGGGCTCTCTCCCTTTCGTAACACTAGTCTTAAGCATACTCAACATAATGATTATTCCGCCACTGGTTGGATTATTTAACCTTTATCTATACTATAGATCGATAGCAACAAATAATAAATGTGAATGAAAACGTTTGATCCAAATTTGGTACAATCAAAAGGTTTGTCTTGCACAACCACTAATGATGGGGCGGAAGAAAGAGTTACATGAATGTTTTGAGTGGGAAGAGCCTGCCCGCTTTGAGAGAAAAAAAATAGGCTTTTGAAATCCTGGTTATTAGTTTATCTCAAGCACTGACTATTTAGAAATACCCGACAACCTCAGCCACCAAACAGGCCAATCCTATAAATAAGTTAAATTTCGTTTTCCAGGTTAAATTATTTGGAGGTGTGAGTGGCCGAGCGGGTGACAACACGGAGAATGGGATCAGCGAGCCGAGTTCAAACTGTACCCCCCCCCCACACACACACCCAGCCAGTATGTGACGGGCCAGCCCCAATGTCTCCTTACTTGTTGAAGGGAAGCCTATGCCCAACACATCGACCAGCCTGGCAAGCCAGATGTGGATTATGGTAGATTACTCAAGTAAAATAAAGGAGAGTGAAAGCAGATGGACGAAAGCTATACGGCTGCTGTCTCCACTCCCATGACACTTCGAGTATAAGTGGAAGATACAAATTTTAAAAAAATTATTGAATGTATGTATGGAAAATAAACAAAATAGAAAAAATCATCTTTAACTGATGATTAAACCTATGGAAGGCATCTTGCATGCATTAAGTCACTGTGGTGTGATGATTAGCAAGATTATCTTGCTGATCTATTCGACTAATCTAAGTTTGGAGAATACTGATAGGGCACCCATATGTTGCTTATTACTAGGAATTGCCAAAATCTTTGTGAATATTGCACCATGTCTTGACAAGTTAATTTTGAATGATATGGAGCTAATTTTAAATACTGACAGTTTTGGCAGATATTGGCCAGTCTATTTTTAATGATTCTATCTTGTCAAAGCTGACAATTTCATTTAGAAGCAATGTTTTACAAGCAGAATTTAGTGGAATCATTTTGAATGGTAGCATCTTATTCAGGGGAGGTGAAGCCATTTTAGTCACATGAGTGGGATAAGAGACCTGCATTCGAACGCAGACAGCAGCTTCTATTTTAGAATTATATGGGGTATATGCATCCAACTCCACTCAACAATGTCCCAGAAATCTCAATCTTAGTCTTCCTTTTTTTTCCTATTCTTCAAAACGAGAAGATTTTTAAAAAATCACTCTTCAACTTTCACATAGTATGTGTTACTATAGCGTAGTAACCTCTTCGTTAGTGGCTCAAAAGGTGGCAAAGTAGTGTTTTAAAATGACTTCTGCCACAAGGTCAGCGCAAGGGTTACAAGTGTCCTAGATAGACTGGAAATTTGCACCCCCTTTTTTTTTCAGTTTGGAGTACCCTTTAGGACCTTGATGTTTTAGGTCAAAAGTGACAAAACTCAGTGCTTAAACAATTTATTTTCCTGCTGTCACCATAAATATTGAGTTTGATGATAGTCTAGAAAATGACTAAAAGTCAGCATGAGAGTAGGAGTAACGATAAAGTCAGTGCAAGGCATCTGAGAGGACATTCGAAAAAACAGGAGCGAGAAACTAAGTAATGGCAAAAATGACTTAGAATCTTAGAAAAGGAAGAGTATGAATATTCCCAACTACAGTGTACTTGTATATATTTCTAGCTGTTTGTACAACCTGTAATATTGCTGGTATGATTTAATAAATGAATACGTCAAAACTTTGATTCACTTTGATATGATTAATTCTGGTAGGAAGCATGGGCGTATGGCAACTCTTTCATTAAGGGGGGCGCAGGGGGCTTGATTTGCCCGAAATGTTACACGGTTTTGCCTGAATTTGCCTCCTGTCCCCCTGTTTCAGATGTTGTTTCTGTACATTGACTCGGGGCCTCCGAGAGGAATTTTATTAGACAGTGCAAAGCTGTTTTCGCCCCCACCCCTCCCCACACTGCACAGACAGCCTCAACCTTTAGCCATCCTATTTTCATCTGCAATAACACGCTATACTATATTTTATTAATGAACATTGACTTAGAAGTTTCGATACTCTACCTTACCCAAGAAACTCTCGCACCCCCCTTGAACTCCAGGCCCCTGGAGCAGTATTTTTCCGAGATCGTAAAAAAAAAATGCACGAAGACACGAATGATTTAAAAACTAAAAACATGTATTTAAATTGTACGATATCACCCACTTTAGAGCCAATTCACTCACTCCCCTTATAAAAGTTATTTTTTTCTCAAACACAATATTTTTTCATAATTTTTGCTCAAATGATTTTTAAGTGTTGGTAATGTACATTTAACATTTTTAGGGTCTCAGAAAAAAGAGTTCCCGCTTTCACTCTCCCACCCTCTATAAAACAATGCAAAGTAACTACTCCCTTCTTGACTGTTGCTGAAAAAAGAGGCAGTCAATGGCAGCTGAAAGAAGCCGAGCATAAAATATGTGTCCATTTCAAGATGAATTTTTATTGTAAATCGATTACCCCCCTAGAAACATATTTTTGGGGTGATTTTGAAAAACTAATTTCCTAAAACCCTTACCAGGGGCCACATCCGTACCCACAGAAAATTTCATTGGGTTATGTTGAGGTTTTGCTGCAGGTGAGTACATACGGATGGATGGACGGACAGACTTTGGGTGAATTATAATAAGATAGTTGATGATGACTAGTAGAGAAACTCTGTAAGTAACAACAGTATTTCACTTTTTTTGAGCTGCACTAAAAAGATAACAATGTCTCTTTTTAAAGGCCAATTCTTTGTTTATTGATCTTCAATAAAAAGAAACTTTGTTGTTTCATTGGAAAATGTTTCTCCTACCTGTTTCCATATGATCCTTATTTTATCTTACTGTTCAAAAAGAAAGCAATCAAGCATTATTTTATGATTTATAATGATACAGAGTTACAAATATAAGAAAGATATAGAAAGATCTCCTAGGGAAGTTATGCCCCACATCTGTTTCTATCAAACATTGTGGATAGAACTATGCATCATAGGATTCTTCTTAACTGTCCAAAATGTTTACCTATTATTTACTAAAAAGTAACTGTTCTGTATAAATGGGAAATTTTCTGTGTCTATACAATAATAGCTCCACTTTCTGCAGTCTTATTTAGATTTTCATGCAAAAGAGATTAAAGCAATTTTATTGCTTACCATGAAATTTTTTTCCTTCCTCTTGGTTGTCCTGAATTGTCTCCCTTTGTTATTGTGTAGCTCTATCTGCACATTAATTTTGCTTGTTTACATTCCTTGGTATTTTTTCTTCTAATTACGATGAATCTAAGCTTATAGCACTTCAAATTTTCATTCAAACAGGATATTATCTTTTTATTGTTGAAATTTCTTCAGTGATTTTTTTTTTGTTGAAAATCTGATTCAATAATATAGATCTTTCGTTCATCTGTTTGTTTATCTGTCTGCTTCCTTCTTTTTTATCTTCAACTCTGAGTCGTGATAATCACTGAACTTGTTTGGTGTGCGTGTCGGGGAGGGGGTGATAATTTTCCTGATTCTCAAAAAGGGAAATCGCTGTGCCGTAATTTATCCTAAACTTTTTTTCAGACCATACCTATACAGCCAGATGCCCTCACTGTTAATTCCCAGGAAAGTTTTACAGACTTTCAATTGACCATGCTTTTTTTTAAGTTCCTACATTGATTATTGAGTTCAGGAAAAAAAAGAAATCGAACAAAATTGCTAACATCCTTCCTTCTCCTATTTGTCGTCTTTCCTTCTCTTTAAGTCAGCATCTCCATCCGCATCATAATCCATTTACTTTTGTGCTTTCGAATAGAAAATTTGTCAAACGTTTTGACATCACCAATTTTCAAAGTCACATGTTCGTATTTTTAAGGAAGTTTCTTATTATTCCAGTTTTTTTTTTGTCAGACATTATCAAACTCATTATTCCACAAGTCATTTGGAGCAGTATCCTCATCCTTGTTGTTTTTAATACAAAGTTTTGGTTAGTTCAATCTTCAGCCTTCATCGGGTATATAGTTAATCTTTTTGGAGTGTTTTTGCTTTCATAGATACAGGTACCAGAATTCTGAAAACTGAACATTTTTTCATGGATGTCGTCAGCTTTTGTTTAACACCAAACATAACCTGACATGACCCATGCTGAGGTCATCTTGTGTACTTTGTGTTCTAACAAGGTCTGGTAGAGCACAGCAGAAGTTAATTATTTTGAGATGTCCTTAGTTCAACCTACGTCATGCAGTTGTGTCTCAGTGCTCCTACTATTCAGAGGGGTCTCTGCTGCTCTCGGATGTTTTGTTATCTTCAAGTGAATTTTAACTTTGAAGACTGTGAAAATATTAAAAAGAGCTGCAGATTTCCTTTTGTGTAACAGTGAGAAGCAGAAAAAGAAGAATATGTCATTATTGATATTACCATGAAAAATTCTGAATATCAAAAGGGGTCTGTTCTCAAAGGTTTGGGATAAGAGATTGTGCATTTGTAGTTCAAAAACCGTATATGACCAGGTTTTAAACCAGATTAAAATACAACTTTTCAGGTAGATGAATATCCCTGATTTTATAAGCATAAATAAAGTACCAGGAGAATTGCTGTTTTCGCTACAGTTTGAAATCAGTTTTATTTCTCCTTGAATAATATCTACCACTAAGCTTTTCCAACTCAGTTGCTGAAATAGAACTTTTAAGTAATATCAGCAAGTGATCAATATATTCTAGAAAGTATGCAAGGTCCACAGGTCACTTTTAAGCATTAGATTGTCTCACTGTTTTTATGCCTAAAATCTTTGTGATTGCATCTGATAAAAGCTCCCTAACAATGATGGGAATAATAGATAAAAAAACAACTCATGAATACTGATGATATCTTATCTTTCAACTATCAAACTATTTGTCTCTCATTGTAACAAATATAAGTAAGCAGGCATTGTGAAAGAAAGTCTGTTCTTATTTTCCATTCTTCCAAGACATGTTTATTTAATGTCTCTGCTTGTAAAGGCTATCAATATAAATTGCTCTCTTCATACAAGTTGTTCAGCTTGCTCAACTTCATAGCAGCCAATTTCTCAAAGGGAGATAATCTATTGGAAAATACCTCCAAGCCAAAAATCAATTATTGAAGAACAATTATTCAAAGCTGCTATTTATCTAGTAAGCATGTTGAATATTCTGGCATTATCAGCAGTGTTATAGATAGAGAGTGCTTCTAAGACTAATTCTATGATCACTTCTGCATTATTATGGATGCTGCTTTATCTACAACAGAACTAACTTCCTGTGTTCTCTTCCTGACGGATATTTAGTTGTCTCATTCTCTGAAAATAAAATGAATAAATAGATAAAATAAAAAAAGTGTTTTTGTTTGCTTAACTTCCAAGGAAATGAAGCATGTATAAAATTCAGACTCAGACATCGAAAACTATTCCCTGGAATTCTACTTTAGCAAGAATTCTGAGAGAAAGAAAGTGAGCTAGAAAAAATTCTAAAGGAAACTGATAATTCTTTGATTTGTCACTATTTTGTATTGAATCTGGAAACTTTTAAAACCTTTAAAAAACTTTTAAATAAATAAATAAATAAAATGTTTACCTGAGCCAAAAAAAAAAGAAAATTGTTTGTGAAAAAAATCTGTATTAGTTTTGTCTAGCTTTTTTTCAAAACTACAATTACCAAACTTCAGTGGCGTCACTAAAGGGGTGCTGTAGGTGCAGACTGCACTGGTTCACACCATCAGAGGGGATGACACCCAAATTACTGTATTACATTTTTGTGCAGTATTTGAGCTGCACGCAATGTGCTTTTCGTTGCTGCTGGTGTTGTTATTGTCGCTGATTTTGTCAAATTTTCTGGTGTTTTAACTACAATATTATTAGTATTTGTGAACTTATACCAACAATTTTTTTGAGAATTAAGTAATAATTATAGAAAAATAAGGAGAAAAATCAAAAATGGCTTCCACTCAGTTACTGATAATGCTGTGACTAAAAATGTAATTCAAAATGGAAAGATTTTAAAAAACAATTTTGTGGTTAGTATTTATATAATCTAAGAAATATTACATTTAAGCAACTTAAAACTATATTTATCACATATTATTCTATAATAAAATTGATAAATAACTGACATGCATAACTATTATTTTAACATTAAATTAATGTTATAGTTTAACGTTAACATGATCATAATTTTGATATAATCCTTAATTGTTTTTACTTTGAATTCTATAGTTTTCTTACAGAATTTTCCTTTTAACCACATGAAATTATATAATTGTAAATACATTTAGGCTGCACACAGGATATTGTAATTAAAAAGTGTAATTTTAATTTTGCTAGTTGTTTATGTCACTACTATTGCCATTACACACAGGCGTACAAGCCAGGGGGGCAAGGGGGGCAAGGGGGGCAACTGCTGGGAAAATTCGGGCAATTGATATTTTTGCTGCCAAGAAAGGCAGAAAACAATATTTCTTTTAAGTTGTATATCGAGTGATTTGTACTGGTTTAGCAGAAATAAGTACTTGTGTTTTTATCTGTAAAATTTTGGGCAAATCAAGCACTCTACTCCTCTTAACCAAAGAGTTTCCATAAGCCTATGTCATTACATTATGGGAATTGCGATTTACGAGTAACATTAGTACAAAAACATCACTATGGATTCTGTTTGGTCTGGTATGCGTGGAGGTTCATGGGGTGAAACCATGAGCTATTGCACTGGGTGACACCAACCCTAGTGACACCACTGCTTATGTTTTGCATTTTAAGATATTTTAACACCTAACAGATGAAGTTTTTGAAGTCCTGAAATTGTAAAGAAAGAGACTTACTGAAATAACTTTCTTTTTTCTTTTCAGGTATCGTTATCAGATTTGAAATCTGTAAAACTTTGATTCCATTCAAAATACCAGAAGAGAGGATTTTCTGCTGCATGATTATGACAGAAGACCCAGAGGATCATACCTTCATTGTGTACTTCATTTAACCAAAATGAATAAACGTTGATTCCAGGGGAAATTATTTCACAAGCTCAAAATAAATAAATAAAAAAACAGAAACAAAATTTCCATTCGAAAAGTTACTCAGAGAGCCATCTAAAATATGAGAAGAGAAATATCACTCTTGGAACTTTTGATCAATTATATCCAATAAAACATATTTAGACAATAATATACTGACTCTCTCACTCTCTCTATCACTCTCTCTCTGTCTCTCTCTGTCTCTCTCTCTCTCTCTCTC
>VCCN01000741.1:3716773-3729190 GCA_006491835.1 Architeuthis dux | reverse complement strand
GGAACTTTTCTGTGAATAGAATAAAAAATAATGGAACTCTTCAGTTTTTAGGATAAAAGCTAAATTTACCTAAAGCTGCAAGGGAGGTAACTTTGATCAAAAGCCATTCACCTTGATAATAACATTCAATTTTTAAAAATATGAATTCAAGTTAAATCAATGTGTATGATCATGTCAAGATATATATATATATACTTGTGCATAATTTAGTATCAGTGAACTGACATGTGCATTAATATATATTTCTATATGAATATATATATTTATGCTTATATAGATAAAGTATATGTATTTTTAGTAGTATACAAAGAGATTTATATATATAAATACATGCATGTATATATGCACATGCACAATTATATATACAAAGATACATTAATTTAGTTACACACACACACACACACACGTACACACACACACACACACACAAGTATATTTATACATTGATGTATTCATAGCGAAACTGCTAATTTGAGCCTTAGGTTTATTTACTCTTTTAGTGAGCAATATCCCTGGTGAATCAAATTTAAAATCTCATCACCCCGTGGGGTTTTAAATCAAAAGCAATTTGGGTGAATATAAAATCAAATGAAGGAAAAAGAAAAGAAAATTTCTCTGGATTTGATATGTGGAAACAAGACTTTGAGAAAAAGTGTGAAAAAAATGTCTCCCCCCACCCTGCATACTTTCCATCTTCTTCCCTTCTTTCTCTCTTCTAAATATCTGATCAGGATCATATCTATGTCCCCCTTGGCTAAGCTTGGCAGTTCCTGCTTGCTTTCTGATCTCTGAGAAATGCATCTGAATAGGTGTTAAATATATCTTAAGCTAAGTCCGTGAGCAGATCATGCTCAGCTCATCTTCATATCTTAAAGAGGGACTCGCTTATAGATTATTGGTAGCCACAAGGCGTGCAATTTCTATCTTTGAATTCAATGTTTCATTTTTTCCCTTTTTGCATAATTTGCTTAATTTTTATCTGCTCCAAACTTGATATCTCATTTGCTGCTATTTTTAATGATTTGGAACCAGTTCCTTCTAACATCTGTTATCTGCTTGGCTCAGGGCATACCTATTGAGATTGCTTCCTAGAAGAGTCTTAAAGAGATACATATATTTACTTGATTGACCAATGAAAACAGCCGTATATACAAATATAAATAGACTTATATACATTCCATGCAATTGTGGCAGAGAATACAACCAAAAGCAATTTGGTGGAGAATAAAATCAAATGAAAGAAAAAAAAGAAGAAAACCAGCCACCCCCCTGAAATATAAGCCATGAGGATACTGAAAAGCTGTAATATGTAAAGACACTTTAAAGTCAGGAATGGCTGAACATTCAGGTAGTGAGAGTGGGGCATACCATCCTTTATGGAATTAAGTCAAAATGATAAACAGGGAGCAGCATGGAGAATAAGAAGGTGGAAAGAATCCACACAGATAACTTGATCAGTAGACCAAGCATAGACATCAGGAAAGAATAAGTAATGAACTTAGGGTTCCTGAAGCATGGTGTATAATTTTCCACGTTATTTCTTAATTAGTTGAAACAACCTCTTCAGCCATTAAGAGAAGCCAAAAACAACCTAGAACTTGGTATATGGCTAACTTGTTGGGCCATGACAGTTGTGCCAAAGAATGAGGAAAAAGCAAGCCTGAAGGCTTTCTTCCACTCTGGCAGGAAAAGCTTGTCATATATAGGCCTCATCAGCCATCATTGGGCCTGCCTCAAAAGCGAAACATCTTGAATCTTCATTCATAGAACCAAAACCGACAAAGCCAAACAGCACACACACACACACACATATATATATGTTCGTATATCTTGTATTAGTACTTTTTTATTGATTTTTCATTAGATAGAAAATTTAATAATTTGCTTTGGGAAGCCGGTGACTTGTGACTTCATTTTGGAAGATGAAGAGGTCAATATTTAAAGGTCATATAAAATGCTGAGTGAGGTGTGTATAGGGAATTGTAATACCTTCAATTACACAGAATATAGGAACCAGGAAAATTAATTACCAAAGGTTAATTATAATAAACTGCTAATAAAGAAATGCCTTAGCTACTTTGCATATAACAAGCACAGATATGTGTTGACTCATAATAAACTGGACCCTCAAAGTAACCTTTCCATGTAAAGAGAAAACTGTAATCAAGAGTTAACCCATTTTTTCAGAATTATCAACTGGTTACCATTGATCAAATTCAATGTTACTTAACTCGCTATGGGAAAAAAAATTTTAAAATATGTGTCAATAAATTGCAGAAGAATGTTCACATTTTAAATGTTTAAAATTTCACAAATGACTTATCTTGATGGATATGAATATTGCAAATGTAATATTGCCATCTTTAAAGTTTTTCTTTCTTTTCTCCAAGGAAATATCTAATCTGAATCATAACTATCCTCCAAGGCATTAAATGATGTCTTCTTTTCATCTTAGGAAAATCTGTTTGAAGAAGTGTCAAATATATCTTAAACTAAGCTTTGTTTGAAATCAAACTTAACTTGAAGCCAAATCATAAAAAGTGAGAAAATTATAAATTATTTCTATTAGCCATCAGCAACATTTTCTTTGGAACCTCACATTTTTGTCTTTTCACCTTTTTATTATTATTATTTTTATTCTCTTAGGTTCAACGTAAGGTCAATACATTATTTATACTTTACAATTTATTTATATGTTCTTAAAATATATGTTTCATAATCTTCTGATTATTATATATACTTATTATCATTATCTTATTATTATATATTATTATTATCGTTTATTGTATAGGTTTTGTTTCTGAATACAACAACTCTTATCAAGAGATAAAAAATATGACAATTTAATCAATTTAATATGATAAAAAGATCAATACATTTGTCTCTTTGGACTAGTGTCCTCATCTTATTTGTTATAGTCACAGTGCCTCAACCATTGTACCCTCCAGCCTTCTTCAGGTGTCTGTCATATTTGGTAACATTCTGGGAATTTTGGAACTAAACTCTTTATTCAATCCATGGGGGTAGATTAATCTTAGTCCACTATCCATGCTCAGGGATATCTCATATCAGTTAATTACTCTTAGTTAATTCATCCTTGCTTTTTGCTTTTTCCACTGAACCAAAGTATATAACTTTTACTACCTGACCAAGGGATCATGACCGCCATGTAACAAAATACATTTATCCAATGCTTCTATATACAAGGTTCAGGCAGAAATAACCATTACTACTAGAGTTAGTTTCCTCCTTACTGAGTGTCTCACATTTGTGGCCTTGTGCCAAACTAAGCGCAGCTTAGTAAATACTTAATAATAAAGTATACGTTTATGATATTGTTTTAAAATGTTTTACTAAAATTGAATTTTATCTAATTTATTTTGATGAAATGATTTTATTGGAGTTTTTGCCTGTAGGGATTCTGGTTTTAATTAATTTTCTATGGTTATTCCATAGGCGATAGAATTAAAAATTGAATGTGAGAAGAGAAATACAAACAGCAGCCGTTTACAATGCCATGCAATATTGGTGCCAATCCTGCCTTTGTTCTCTCTTCTCTGAGGAATTTCTGGCACTGTTTGGAAAAATGCCTGATTGGTGGCACCACTCAAAATGGGAAAAAACCTTCTTGACCCATTAACTGCAGATGATGGAAATTTCCATCATTGCAGTTCAATGACTAACTCAATAATATTTCTATTTCATTGTGATCGATGTCAACGCAGTTCTATCTGTGAGTAAGGGCTATTATCTTGCAATGGATAACTTGAAATGGATTATCTTCGACTGGACAAGGGCTTTTATCTTGTCTTGCAATAGATAACTATTACACTTGCCACCTTCTGCAATTAATAACATCAAATATTATTATTCAACTGGTAACATTTTTCTATATTGCCTGATTAAAAATAGCTTTTAATATTGTTAACATTGTGCTGTATTTGTTTTAGATCAGATTTTTATCTTAAGATACCAAAAGAATAAATGTACCATGAAGAAATTCATTAAAACCAAATAATTCACTTCAAGCAAGATCAGCTCAGTACATTGTATTTGTGTCCAATGTGATACACTTTCTAGACAAAAAGCTGAATTTGATTGTTTATTGACAAAAATAGATTATACATTTTTAATTCTATATCAGAAAATGCTGTATGAAGACAATTATTCTTATGCAATCTTTTCTACATAAAAATGACATTGAATCCGGCAAATACCTATTTCTTTAACTTTCTTAACCCCATGAGAATTCTGAGTTGTAAAGTTGGTTGTTCACAATCAAACTGTTCACATTTGTATAACGGAATGTATTGTAAAATATTCAGCAATGTGACATGACCAAAGAGGGTCATGGCTGGAATGATCAAATGGACACGTCTCTCATATTCAGTAAATGAAGACATGACAAGTCGCTAATCAGTACACATTGTAGAACCATGTGACCAACTAAGTACACATCATCAGCTGGTGCAGATCTGGCCAGAGAACATATGTGTGACCAGCAAAGCATTCACAGAGTATGTTGCACAGAGCATGTTTGCAGAAACCTTTCTTCTTTGCTTTTGAGAACCCAGTGCTTCAAAACAAGAGCCACTGCAACCCACACTGTTGAAAGTGGTCAGACAATTTGAGATAAGGAAACATTGCCCTAGAAGAGTATATGCATGATTGTCAAATCTGTTACATTCCATCAAGAGTAGTATGCAAGATTCTTTTAGGGTAAAACATCCAGCTGCAAAAAAATCAATTTTATTAAGAGACACTCTTTAATTTTTTATTCCAACTTCACACTACTTAAACGTCAGAGAGTATTCAATCTAGAATGTTTTGATACAAAGCAACAATAAGATGGAGAAAAGACTAGTAAAAAATTAATAACAAGATTTGCTGTTGAAGTTTTTATTTGGTTATGTGCTGAGTTCAGTAAGCCTAAAATCATCTATGTTAATTATTCTAAAGTTTAAATTCATAACCCTAAATATTGTTAAGCCATTAACTGTGAATAACAGGAATTTCTGATCTGATCTTGCAGATCTAAGGCTAAGTAAATAACTTTTCTGTTTTATTGTGATTAATGGCAACTCAGTTCTATTTGTGAGTCAGGGCTTTTACCTTGCAATGGATAACAACCTTCTTCACAAACTTCTGCAGTTATTGGGTTAATTTATCAGAAACAATATCAGATTAAAATAAATATTCATAAGTAAAAGGTTCTTGTATATTTATAAAGGTATAAATGTATTATTTAATCTATAGTTATGAGAAAGATTATCTTGGAAAGTTGATTAATGACCATTTTGAATAGACTGCAAGACTTTATAAGCATGATTAATATTTGAAGTCACCGCCCGACTATGCAGAGAGTTCAGAATGATCGACCGAAATAGCTGATGACTACTTGCTCATATTCTGTGACTGAAATTCAAAATCCTTGATATTCTTGGCCAGGGACACATGATATATCTTTGGTGCTGGCCTCGGGTGCCTGGCACTACCATTTATGTAGAACAGAAACATAATTATCATTGATAAATGTCCTTGGATAATTCTAGATTCAGCTGTCAATAATTGGAATTTCTCCATAAACCGGGGAATCATATTATTTACTTGCGGACCAGATTCCAGAAATTGGTTTCATGTTTATCAATGATCTGATGATTAGTTTTGTATCACCGGAGTATTGCAAGTATTTACAAGTGTTCTAATGGATGGCCATAGGTACATGTACACTGTGAAAGAGTTGCAAATATCTTCTATAGCCATTCATCAATTCAATAATATAGCTATCAAGACTGCAGCATACCTTAGGGTATTATTCATTTGAAAAATTATTTATTGGACTAACTGTGGTATTAAATCTGAAAACCTTATCATAGATTTCCCTTCAATTCTATTTTATTCTCACTGGTACATATACCATATAAATAAGTTTTGTATAGTCTATGTGAATGATTGATTGTTACTAGAAACAGAACATACACTAAGCATTTACTGACAAGCTGTACCCACTTTTCTTTTGGGGTTGGATCAGAACTCTGAAACCAATATGTATTTAACATATTTGAAGGTATATAAGAACCCCCCCTTGATTTCAGCAGGGAATATTAAGAAAAAAACACATTTCCCTGGATTCCACTCATTTATCACTCAGTTCTTTTAAACTTCCCCTCAAGTTCTAGCCAATGTGGGGCTGGACAACAAAGGTTATGTTTACCTTTTCAGACATTTTTGGCAAAAAAAAGGGAGTATTACATGCCATAAAATATAGTATATGCACACCTATGTGTTTGAAGAGATAAAATTGGTTTATATCAGCTGAAAGACATCGGCAAAAAAGATAATAGCAATTAGAAATCAGTGTTTAAATCAATATTATTGTCAAACTCCTGGACAAAGTCACAGTTGACTTTATTTTCCTATGTAACAAGAACAAGAACAATCCTCACCTAAAATAGGGGAGTAAACCAATATGAAAAAAAACCCATTCTTCTACCGTCTAGCTTGGTGTGTTACCACCTGTGCAAACTGACCCACCTCCAAAATTTATAGTAGAATTATCCAAGGACGTAGAAGTAGGAACAGAGTTGACTCTGGAGCAGCCAGGCTTGTCTATTCTATTTTGGAACCTGCATTGCATGATACCTCCCCTCACTTCCCACCAAAAGAATCATCTCTTCCTTGCATTTTTTATTCCAGTAGAAAAAGTTCTTCAGGTAAGATTTCTCCCCTCATTTTATAGGTTTATAGATTCTCAGGGTTCTTGAATTCTTCTATGTGGGATTGAAAATAATCATTTAGAGAGGGAAAATCAATGACAATTATCTTAATTCAAAAAATTACTTCTAAACTAAAAACTTTATATTCAATGAATCTTTTGAATTACCTTCATCTTTAGTGTTGTTTTTATTTGTTTCACAATGTTTTGACACGTTCACTCTCTAGCAGGGTATGAAATTGAAAAAATTGATAACTGCACACGTTTGCTATTAACATAATTATAGGGTTAGATAAAATCAACACTTAGCAAAATTGCTACAATTGTGTCATTTCATTACTAGACAAAATGAGAACCATCACTGCACATTTTCTAGTCATTTCCAAGTGGGATTTTGTCTGATATCAAGTTTATTATCCTGCACTGCTTTAGACTCATATCTTTATCTTTGTATTTTTATCACCATGTTCTCCAATATGTTCTTTGGCCAAAATGATATGATAAAAAAACAAAGATGAAAGTCTGAAAAATTTGTGGAATATTGAAAATACTTTATCTTAGAAATGCAGACATTGATTGCCAAGTTTGTTGTTGGTACATTACTTCTGCTGCATTGTGGGATGTCATAGATTCTCAGAATACTTTTTCTGAATTATGTCCCTTTTCTACCCCCCCCCCCCCTCACACCCCCTATGTGTGGATGTGTGCATTAAATTTCCGAGGTGAAAAGAAGTCAGGCTCCAATATGGAATCAATTTTCATGCTTGCCTTACTAATATAAAATTTCATTTCCACTTTTTGCACTATTCAGATAAAAATTTACATTAATCAAAAATCTACATGTCTGTTTGTTCCAGTATTTGAATGTCTTCATCTGTTATTTCTAAACTTTAGGGCTCCATAAACTGATGCCTATTGCTCCCTGTCTTACTTTATTAAAAGCATTTTTCAGAAAAACAAGATGTCTGCCACTGTGCAATAAAGTCGGTTTGACAGCACCAAAGTAATAATTTCTGCTTGATAGATGGGCCGAAATACAACAGAGTTCTGTCGTTTTAGTTGAGAGATCTTGCTTTATTCGAAATGTTGGTTGGAGAGAGAATGAGAGGTTGAATAAAGTAGTTTATTCTAGGAACCCATTTTGTCTGACCACCTTTGACCACACAGAAAGACATCTGAGTGAAATCTCCTCTTTTCTGACTCCTGCTTCTGCTGAACACTGTGGCTAGCTGGTTGCTATTGATATGTTTTCAAAGTTAAAGCCACATAATACTGACCTATACCTGATTATGTTTCCTGCTCAGGGCCAGCACAAGGTACCGGCAACACAGGCAATTGCCCAGGATGCCAAATACTAGGGGGTGCCTGTCATGTATCTGAGACAGTAGGATTTTCCAAATACAAATCGAAAATTGGGAAAATGAATAAATTAAACAACAGGTCTGGTTAGTCACACAACAGAAACTGTCACGTGACCAACATCTTTTGGCAGCATGCTGTGTAGGGGGTGATCAATTAAAAAATTGGAAAAAGAGGTGATCAATGAATAAGTTACTTCTCTTGCCTTTTGTTGGATAACTAAAAAGTCAGAATTTTCCAAAAAACAATGGTGAAAGCTGCTGAACATAAACTAAGGGGCCAATTTAGCATAAACTTACATAAAACTTATTTTCGGAGGGAATTTAAAAAAAAAAAAGAATTTTTTTCTAGATATAATAAGGAGTAAATGTTAAAATTTCAGCACTCTAGCTCGATTGGTGTGGCCTGCATATGTGTTACATACATTGCCAGCCAGAATCACGTAAAAATTGAAGATACCTATGTTGACAGTTTTGGTTGATATTGACAGTTTTGGTTGATGGTTTCTAATAGAAACAGTCAAAATAAGAAAATTGTGGTGAAACTAAGAGAAACAATTGGCAAAAGAAATTCTCATGACTGATGACAAGCTCAGTCAGGCGTAGCTAGTTTTGTGAGATAGGGTGCTCCCAATAACTGGGGCCTGAGAGGGAAGGTAAGTGGGAGGTCGCAAGATAATACTACACTTTAAAGGGTGCTAAAGTTCAGCTTGCCAGAGGCACCAGGAACCCTAGGGCCAGTCCTATCTGCTATAGAGTGATGGTTTGCATGTTAGTTTCACAAGCCATTGCTAGTGAGTTATATCCTCACTGCAGGTCCCATTCTTGTCTTATCCCAGATTTAGTTAATCTTTTTAACTAATATCAACTTACAGTGCCTGCTGTTGAGCAACAGTTGATATGTTAGTTTTCCAGAGTGCTGCTAGTGAGTTCAATCCTCACTTGATGCCCCACTATTGTTGTCATGTGCTAGACTGCAAGATTAGTAGGATAATCTCAATGACCATTACTACTATAGTGAGGCCAGTCCTCATTAGGTGCTCCTCACTTGTGACCTTGTGCCATGCTAAGACTAAAACAATAAAATAAATAGGAGCACCTTCCATAGAGCAATGGTTAGCAAGTTAGTTTTGCAGGTCATTCACTGCAAATGTTAGATCCTCATTGGGGACTGAGGAGAACAGATTAAACTCAGTTAAGGAAATATCGACATTGACACCTTCTTCAACTCTAATATCCTCTCCATGTATCTGAGTGCTCTTAATATAATTCTTCCAACACTGCCAATCACCCAAGTCAAATGTTGTCAAAAATGCTTCTATCCTTTGGGCAAATCCAATCCTTCATGTTGGCTCCAAAATATTTGGCAGGATTGATATCTGGTGACTTTCTAGGCCATCTACTAAATCCATCTTTTCAGAAAAGAATTTTTTCCAACCTGTGCTAGGCTTCAAATGTGGGACACATAATCCATTTCTTCACCAATGTCAGCCATCAAACTCCACAAAAAGAGACAAACATTTATGTCTGTGCACAACTCACATTGAAGACATCAGGAGAATCCAAGAAGACTACACTCACAATTGCCATTAGCATTCAGGGCTATTGTAAATGGGATGGGCTGTCATAAATGCATAAAGGCTGATAGACAGCTACATTAGATCAGATCATCTAAGATTAGATTAGATTAGATCAATTTTGGATCTTATCAGAGATCAGTTCAGAAGTTAATGATTACAACTTCTGATTTTGAAGTGTGTTAACGAATATTAACAATTATACAATTCAACCAACTATGGTGTACGACTTCAATTATCTAAGAAAAAAGATCCAACCTTTGACGGAATACCTGAAGTGCCACCGAAGACAAGTTTACAAAATCACACAAATATATAACAGGTTCCCTTAAGAGTAGTATGTACACTGCTTTCAGAGTGAAACATCTAACTGCAAAAAATATTGGTTTTATTATGAGACACCCTTTATAATTTACCAGCATCCAATTGATCATGAAATTTATCATCAAGGTTTATAGAACATCATACGTTTTGTTCATGTTGATTTCACAATATCGCTGTCTTTGTGCTTAACCAGCTCAGTTCTATATCTTGCTCTTGGCAGTAGTTAAGGAGATCAATGCTGACCCACTTTGGTCACATCAACCTTCATGGCATATTCTCCAAACCAATTTTGCAGGATTCAAGGTGGCAGGTGAAGAGGATGATGAAGCAAAAGCAGGATTAATAACATAAAAGATAAGACAGGCCTTGACATGGTGGTCTTGATAAGAAGAGTTGAAGACAGGCCAAGTTGGAATAAATTGATATTAGCTGTATCTTTTATATTCTGCAATGTTCCTTCTAATTTCTAGTAGTCAGTGTGGACAAAAATCTTATGTAACCAAATCTTATTATTTGTGCCAGGTAAATAAATTGTGTCACTTTGTGAAAATATGTGGAACTAGATTTCATTATCATGGCAGAAAAATTAAATTGCACTATTTTCAATACAGCATAAGTAGTTACAGGATCTTTCAATGTGTGACGTCATATCAACAAGAAAAATCTTATCAGCTGCTTCAGGACAATGAAATTTCTTGCAAGATATCTCATTAGCCAGTTCCAAGCAGTTAAATGATATAAAATATATTACGCTATATAGGTTTCCATTGCTATCCAAAAGTACAGCATTCCTATGAAACTTTTTGACATAAAGTGAAGAAGCAATTATCATTAATTCATATAAATATTTGATTGTTTCCAGACCTCCAAAATAACCTTCTTCTATGTCTGCCAATTTTACACAAAGTTTAATACCCTTAAGAGCTCTCTTAGGCTTTTCTGATACCCCAAATACACAAAATAAAACAAAGTAAAGCACAAATGCTCACAGACACAGTTCGAAGCTGAGGCAACTTGAGGTCTTACATAAAATCAAAGCGGTGTAAAGCAAACTTTTGGAAAGCGTGGGATACCTGTATTACTGTTCTATTAGTTTCAAAAACTGGGGTCAACCTACATACAGAGCATATCTTATATGAATGGTTTCTTGGCCAAAAACCAAGGGTTGACCAATACAAGAGATTGATTTATACACAAGTTCACTTAATGTATTGTGTCAGAAACCTAGTCATGTGTTGTACTGGTTTAATGAATTGTCCGCTATGCTTGGCGATTTAATTGTCCATTGCTAACTTAGTTCGACAGACTGAATTTAATATATGGAAAAAGAAGAGAAGAGAATTGCCTTGTTTTCCCTATTCTATGATAGAGAGTAGCTTAATTATGAAGTTATTTGAATTTATGTAACTTGACCTTCATGCATCTTGGCATAAACACGAGTCAGTTGGGGTCAATTTTCATTGATCTATTATTTCTAAATTCACACAGAACTCTATTTTAGGTGGATTTTAAAATTTTGATATATATTTATAAATATCTTGAGTTATTCCCCATAGGCAGGAGATAGCTTATCGACTTCCGGTAAGGAGGCACTGTTTTTACATACGAGCAGCCATATTGTTTTGGGGGAGATTAAGGACTGCTTCATTGTAAATACGTAAATGTATGAATAAATTGGATCTGTGTGAGTACGTCTTTTGCTGCATTTTTAAATCTGTTAATATCTGTCGTTATAACAACTTCATAATTTACAAGATTTTCCAAAGATTTTTGAAGATGCTTTAATTTTGCATAACTGATTAAAATCTCCACTTTGCTCTCTCTTACCAAAAAGTAAACAAAAATAACCAGAATCTCCGGTCACAACTTTGGAAAAAAACTGTGGGTCATTTTGAACTTTCCTTAAATCATGTCAAACATTCAAAACGATTATTTCTTTTATCCTCCATGAGCAAACGGGGCATGGATTTTCAAATTATCTGTTAACATTTGCTGGCATGAACTCCAAGACATACCAGTCTCCTTAGAAATCTCATCAATGGCCCAATGACAATTTTCATTTGTTGTGTGGCAAACCTTTTCAAGATTTTAGTCATTTCCACATGTTGAAGGTCAGCCAGATCATGGTTGGTCTTTAAGTTACATTTCACCACGTTTGAAATGCAAATACCACTTGTACACTTGTGTTTTATCTAAAGCTTCTTCATATAAAGCTTCTTGAAGCATTACAACATTTTCTGCAGCAGTTTACCCCAAAAGAATACAAAACTTCATGCACATTCTCTGTTCTTTTTTATCAGCCATCACAAAAATTGCCAAACATAATTACAAACACTAGAAAAAAGCCACAGGAAACAAACCAGTCAATCCAGAACTATAATACGTGGCAGACTGGCTCAGAATAGTGTTGACTATTGCAATTACGTCTAGTTTGTGCGCCACA
>VCCN01000741.1:3688929-3702149 GCA_006491835.1 Architeuthis dux | reverse complement strand
TTGATTGAGTACCTCTCTATATTACGGGTCATTGCTTGCTAAATGTATTTCTGTGGCGAAAGTAGTTTGCACATATATTGAAGTAATTTCCATGAAAATAGATAATCAGGCAATATATTGCCCTGTTGTATTAAATCACATACACAAATACATATTTATACATACAAAACAAATATATTTTATATACAAGCACACAAACACACATACATGCATATATTAGAGATATGCACACACATATAAACATATATATCCAGACATACACTAAAGTATCCACTTACAGATATATTTATACAGACACATGTATATGTACATACATGCACTAAATTATAGACCCACATGAGTACAACATGCATATACTTTTATATGCACACATACACTATCCGCCACAAACAACACAAATACTTGCACATTTTTACAAACATAGATGCAAATATACATGTATATATATACATATCTGCACAATACACACACATGTATACATACACATATACCACCACCCCCACACACAGGTTTATTTGTATCCCATTATTATTCATGCTAGATTGGGTCAAATATCCAGATTTATCTAATTTCACATTCATTAATATCTAGTTCAGAAGAAAGTATATAAAGATATATAAATATCAACATATATTCTATATAGGTATGACTATCTTTGGCATGTTACTCTGTTTCTTGTAATGCATCCATGAATATATTTGTCTGAACATAGTTCTATGTAGAACATTATTATACACGTAAATCTTAGACTGCTTATTACTCAGATGCTATGTGAAAAGCACATTATTGATTTGGAAGCTGATTTTTGGGGTCATCTTGGAGACTGCATGGTAATAAGGATCACTATGCTGGTATAATATTTGTTTCTTTTTTTTTTTAAAGAATTGCCGAGTTGGAAATCTGAGGATACTTGTCCAAAACAATCATTTAATCATACATCTGGGCAATAAAGCATTATGATGTTTTGAATAAATATATATTTAAGTTTATATATTGTGGCTCACTTATGGTCATGTCACATAGTTTTTGTCTGAACACCAAAGTTACACAGCACTGAACCTGGGCAGTACCTGAATGGGTGGCTGCTTGGGAACACCAGAAACTGTAAGCAATTTGTGGCCTTGTGCCTGACTAAGCAAAGCTTATTATAAATAAAGTGCTTCAAATTCACTTTAAGAAGGCTGGAAAATTGGTTGGTAAAAACAAGAGTTTGTTGAAATATAACCACAATTTGCTGGCTATAAGGTTTCAGATTTTGGCAAAGTATTTTTGTGCAATCATTACCTTTCCCGTTTCCATATGGCCACAGCTTCAGCTGAAGTCCTCCGCTGCAGCTAATGGTGAATTTAAAGTCAAAGAAGCAGACGACAATTTCAACATTTTTCCACTTTCTGAAGTTAAAATGCCTGAAGGAAGTATACCTAAGTGTGGTAGGCCTAGGCCTGCTGCACCTACATGTATTGTCCCAATTCAAGTTGACAGAAATTTATTAACACAACTGGACATAACTTTCAGGGACCTAGTCAATATAACATCCAATGACACAGACTGCATAAGGTGGCTGCTGGCTAAACACCACCTTATTGCTAACACATAACCCTAACCCCAATCCTATCCCTAACACCAATCCCAACACTAACCCTGACACTAAAAACACAAACCTTTGTTCATTTGTGTTTATCAAGCATTTGCTTAAATAAAAAAAAATGAAAAAAAAATAAAATCACTAGTCTCTTGAAGCACATGAAATTGCCCAATATCAGTAGACCACTTAAAAATTGAAAAAAATAAATGCAAATGCTGTTCTGAAGAATCTTCCTGTCTCTTTAATTGACTTTAAATTCGCCATCAGCAGCAGTGGAGGACTTTGGGTTATTCCGGAATCAGAATAGCTGCTTCAGCTGCCATATGGAAACGGGAAAGGTAAAGATTGCCGTATTTTTAAATATTTATTAAGCTTAGTTTAGTATAGCACAATGCTAAAATAGAGATAGGAAGATTGTATTCTTCTGATGAGCAGGACCTGTCCTGAAAAATCAGCCTTCAAAATCCTGGATTTTACTGAGTGCCAGTGGGAAATATGCAACTATCTCAGCTATAAGGCAGGCCCAAAAGTTATTTATTAAGCTTAGCGTAGTCTGGCACAAGGCTACAGTAGTGAGTCAGTAAGTATTGAATTAACTATTTAATCCCTTGATCTATTACTGGGTCAAAAGATATGGGAAGCAGACAACCAGAAGTGGACCTGTTTCATTAACTCTATCTGCTGAAATCTTATCAATTTGGCCACTTGACATATTTAGCGAATTAGAAAAAGACTTGTAACACCTGTCTATTTAATTTATACAGATTGAAAACAAACAATATTGAAGGAGGAATCTTTTACCTTTGCCAACAAAGTTGGAAGAGGTATATGTATTCACTTATGTCTGTTTGTCCACACAATGTCTCTAAAAGTTCTCAATAGATTTCAATGACATTTTGTGGAAGGGTGGACTAAGGAAAAATTGATTATATTTTGGGGTGGATCCAGGAATTTCTTTTTTGATTGAGAGATATTCTTTCCTGTATTAAAGAAGAGGTAAACAATAGTCCAAAATATGGAAAATCAAAAGACAGTTACCTCCCCTCCATCGTAGCTATATATGAACTGATTTTCATTCAGTTTTTAGTTAGTGTAGGGTATTGGCAGAGGTATGCACCCTCTGAGTGCTTTCTAGTTTAAAATCAATTCATGAATATACAAGTGATTTCGCAAGAGAGTTTAAAAATATAATAAAAATAATTCTAAAAAATTATTTGTGAATGATCTTGTTTGTCATTCAAATATTGATTACGTACAAGTATGTGCTTGGAATCACTTTTGAGATATTTTATAGATATAGACAGATAAATATTTAATCCAGGGCTTTAATCTAAGGCAGTATGTTGAAGAATAAACATGTAGATGTTTGCAAAGACATGAATGCATGCATGAGTGAATAAATGAACCAATCAATGAACGGATGAAAGAAAGAAAGGTTCATGTCAAAGGAGAGTTTGCAGCAGGCGCACGTAATAAATGATGAAATGGGAAAGAAAGACTTTGAAGAAAGGGAGGTAAGCCACAGAGGAATAATTTGGTGTGCACATTCGAATTTAAAAGGCTGGACACGAAGAATAGAAGACAAGGAATTAGAAGATGAAGAGAGTGATAAATAGGATGTTCGTGGTTTGTAGAAATAAAAGCGGGTGTTAGCTTCCGTCCTTGCTTCGATCTGAAGAAACAAGAAATTGAAGTCAGTAAAGCAAAGACATTATTTTATTTTTTTTATTTTTCTCTCCCTGTTGTGGCCATCATTGAATTGAGCTATCCACAAGCAATGGTACATAATGCAGAGCAGTGGAGAGGAAGAAGAAAATCGTTTCAGGGTGTCAGTGTCATGTTTGGTAGAAGGATGTTGGAAGAAAAAGATGCTGATATGAATGTGGCAAAAGGAAGAAAAAAAAGGACAACACTTTTAAGAAGGAGAAAAAGAGAGAAACATAGTGAAGAATAAAATGCAGAAAAAAGAAAATGAAAGAAGTTACAATGAAGGAGAAAAAACAAAAAAGAAGGAAGAAAAGATGGAAGAGCCAAAATAAAAAGGTAAATAAGAAAGAGAGAAAGAAGAAGAAGAAGAAGGAAGAGGAGGAGATGAAGAAAGAAGAGGAAGATGGAAAAGATTAAGTAATAACCCTGAGAAGAAGAAGAAGAAGAAGAAGAAGAAGAAGAAGAAGAATTGAGAGCACAAAGGTAAATAGAGAGAGGAAGAAGAAAATGTAGCAAAGAATGAAGAATACAGAAAGACAAAAATGAAGAAGTAAGAAAGCCCCAAAGTAATGAATGAACAGATGGAGTGACGAATAAGACAGAATAACAGGAATAACAAGAAGAAAAAGATGAAAGAAAGAAAGAAAGAAAGAAGACAAGCAAGAAAAATAATGCAAAGACAAGAAAAAAGAAGTAAAGAAAGAGAAAAAGAAAGGAAAAGAAAAGAGGAAACATAAAGGAAAGAAAGTGTGAAACAAATTAGATAAAATTAAGAAAAAGAGAAAGAAAGATGAAAAATAATGAAAAGAAATGAGGAAACATTACAATAGAAAGACAAAGAGAAAAAGAAGAAAAAGATGAAAAAAGAAAAAAAGATGAACAAGAAAATGAGACCTAAAAATAATAAGAAAATGAATGAAAAAGGAAGCAAAAAGAAAAGAGAAAGATGAAAAGAAGTTAAAGAGATATAAGAATAATAAGAAAAAGAATGAAGAAAAAGAATGAAAGAGTAAAGAAAAAGATGAGCAAGAAGAAGATAAAGAGAAACATGAAGAAAAGAACAGGAATGAATAAAAAAGGAAAGAGGAAAGAAAAAGATAAACAAGAAGAAAAAGAAAAAGAAATAGTTGTAGTTGGTTAGGGAGAAGCTTATTATGTTAACAACGAAGGATGACTCATATTCGCGTGCTTGGAGGAAGGGGAAGTTAGAAGCCTTCCTTATATTGAGTCACGTGCTTTTTTTCCCTGTCATTTGCCAAATATATAAAATATATTTACATAAACATATAAAATAAAGATGGTCAGGTTTGGTAAGAGGTTTTCTTGTTATTTCTTTCTTTTTTTTTAAAATAATGTTTTCCATATTTGCTCTGCACTATGTCATTTGCCAAAGTTAGAAATGGAAAAAATTTGGTTGAAATATGTTGTTGTTGTTGTTGTTGTTGTTGTTGTTGTTGTTCATCATCATCATCATCAGCATCATCATCATCAGCATCATCATCATCATCATCATCATCATCATCATCATCATCATCATCATCATCATCATCATCATCATCATCATCATCATCATCATCATCAAAACAAGGATCAGCAATATTATTATAATTATCAAGGATAATTATTATTAAAAAGATTGTCATTATAATTTTCCTTATCTTTCATCATCATCATCATAATCATCACTATGAGATACATTGTCCTTTTTCTCATCACTCTGATTATCATCATTTTTATTTAGGCATCATCATCATCATCATCATTTCACATTGTCGTGTCTTCTTTCACCTCTCCTCATAGTTTTTGTTAATACCATCATTACCTTTTTCACACATCATCATGATCACCATCATCACCATCATCATGATGATGGTTGTTTAGAAAAAATCTAGAGACATGCAACTAAGTTAGTACCGGAATTAAAAAATATGAGTTATGAGGATAGGCTAAAAGTGTTAAGATTAACATTGTTAGAAAATAGGAGAGACCGGGAAGACTAAATAGAAATTTTCAAGATTATGCATGGTTTAGAAGTAGTTTTTTTTTACTAGAAGTGGGTACAAGTGACTGAGAGGCCACACATATACAGTAGAAGCAAATAGAAGTAGATTGAATATCAGAAAATTCTTTTTTAGCAATAGAGTGGTAGGACTTTGGAATAGGTTACCAGAATATATAGTGCTATCAATAGATGTAAATGATTATAAGAAGAATTATGATATTTATTACACCACCGCAAAGGTTTAAGGCCCTAGATATTGTATAAATATGATTGTTATGATGTGTGCTTGTACAGATACAAATTGGATACTTTTTTTCACACTAAAATAAAATGTTTTAAATGTTCTAAAAAATGGCATCATTGTAATTATTATGATAATGATCCTGGCCTTCCACTTCAATATCTTTATCATTATCACTTTATTATTAAACAATATAGATTTCTAATGTCTGTCTCTCCACACCTGCCGCCTTCTCGTTCAAAGTGAAAAGGGAAGGACAGAGTTTTGTCATCTGAGTTATTACTGGTAGAGGATTGGAAAAAACAGGAAACATTGACTTTAGAAGAGAATAAACTGGGATGGTAGTGAAAATAAGTACTTTATAACCAAGGGGTGATGGAAAGCCACTGCTATAAAGCAGAGAGTGTTGAACAAGTCGAGGGTGCAAAATCTGATTCATTAAAAAATAATGAAAACCGAGAATCTAAGCATATGACCATATATAGGAACACTGAGACTTAATCTTGAGGTTTTGTGCCAACCATTCAGAAGCAAGGGTTAATACAACTGTTTCATTTGCATATCTATAACTGGACATAATTATCTTACTGGTATGTATGTTAGGACTCTGAGAGATATTTAAGTCTTCTGTTAACGTGGGAGTAAATTGGAATAATTAACTGGTCAGTTGTTACCTAGTCTATTGTCATGGTTTGCTAGATATACTTTTTTTTTCTCATGCCAGTTATTCATCTATCTCAAGTAAGGCAGAATACATAACAGCAACCAAAACTTTTTATTATAAATAAATAGCAATTAAAGATATTTTAATTAAATAAATTGAAAGCTGTTTATGAAATTCAAATAAACCCAAAGATAACGATTGTCTAAAAGATCCATTGGATATTTTAGCCATTTTAATTAATGTATAATATTAACAATATCTTAGAAATTCAAATAAAACTAAAGATGAGGATGGTCCATACATTCCATTGGATATTTTAGCCGTTTTAATTAATGTATAACAGGAACGCTGCCGTATCTTAGAAATTCAAATAAAACTAAAGATGAGGATGGTCCATAAAGTCCATTGGATATTTTAGCCGTTTTAAGAATCCATTTTTATTATATTAAGTGCTGAACTATATAACTTTATTATATTAAGTGCTGAACTAGATAACACTGTTATTAGTCTTTTACTTGAAAACTAAGGGCAAAGTCGTGATCTTAAGACAGGAATTGCACATTTCCAGACAGAATAAAATTGTTTATAACTCTTTTTATTTGTTTTTCTTTATGTTTGCAACAAAATAGTTTGTTCTATTTTTGCAATTGAATAAATATTTCTTTTGATGGATTTTTCTTTTCTTTTTTAGGACAACCAACTTGAAAGATGGAAAGAAAATTAAAACTTCTTCATAAGGAAGAAAAAATAATTTCTTTGAGAAAACTATTCTAATTAATAGCATTCAGCCTAGGAAAGAAATTTTCCTAACTGTGTATCTTAGACATTGGAGAATAAAAAAAGAAAAGAAAATCTATGAAAGCTTCTCAACAGCTAAATACCTACACATTCAGATGGTTATTAATAATGACTACCATATTTTCTGACTTCAGGGCTGTAACTTAAGGCAGGCAAATTGTGCAGCCTAAGATTTTAGCCCCCCACCCACTCCCCAATATTAACAGAATATCAATGGGACAAATTACGTTCACAAGTCTTTCACAAATGTGTATTGAGTCAGATTTATTATGAAATTTGGATTTTAGTGACATTATTTATGGGTTTGCATCTGAAAAAGCTAGTAAAGTTCCTATTTGACAGATTAATTTCATTATAAATGTGTTTGAATTAGTTTGAGGATTTATTATGTTATATAGAGATAGATTATTGATCCATAAAGGACTTTACGTTAATAATCATAATTTTATGAATATTTCATTTTTGTTTTGATTTGTTGAAAATAATAGGTAAATACAAAAATAGAAGTCATTGTGCATGGATCCATCCCAAAATTTAATCACTGCTTCTGCAGCCTATTTCCCACCCTTCCACAAAATGTTATCGAAATTCATTGAGAACTTTTGGAAATATCCTGTGGACAGACAGGAGCTATTATGGAAATGTACCAAAAAACGCAATCACAAACAAATTCCTGGATCTACCCCAAAATTTAATTATATTTTACATAATAAGTGCCTTACCATTACACAAAATTCTATTGATAACCTTGGATAGATTGTATGGATAGACAGGAGCGGATACAGAAATGTATTTAAAAAAACCACAAAGATATCTCCCAATCAAGAACAGATTCCTGAATCTGCTCCAAATGTAATCACTTCTTACTTACAATGTGACTCACCCTTCCACAAAATGTCAATGAAATTTGTTGTGAACTTTTGGAGATACCGTGTGGACTGTGGTCAGACATGAGCGAATACAGAAATGTATAAAATATTAAAACAGAAAAATATCTCTCAATCAAAAACAAATTCCTGGATCTGCCCCCAAATTTAATCACTTCTTCCTTACCCCATGGCTTACTTTCCCACAAAATTTCATTGGGAGATGTCGGATATATTGTGTAGACAGACAGGAGTGAATGTGAAAAAAAAACGTTTTTGATTGAGGGATATTTTCCGTTGTTTTTCTTCCTAAATTTCTGTATATGCTGTCTGTCCATACAATATCTCCAAAAGTTCTCTATGAATGTCAATGTAATTTTGTGGAACTGTTGGCCACAGTGTAAGGAGGAAGTGATCAAATTTGGATCAGGAATTTGTTTATGATTGAATGATATTTTCCTGGGCTTTTTCATACATATCTGTATTTGTTTTCTGTCTGTCCATGCAATATCTCCAAAAGTTCTCAATGAATTTCAATGAAAATTTGTGGAATGGTAAGCCACATTGCAAGGAAGAAGTGAATACATTTTGGGTAGGATTCAGGAAAATATTTTTGATAGAAAGATATTTTTGTATTCTTTTTGTCTGTCAACACGATATCTCCAAAAGTTCTCAATGAATTTCAATGAAATTTTGTGGAAGGGTGGGCAATAGGCTATGGAAGAAGTGATTACATTTTGGGATGGATCGATGCACAATGACTTAGTCATAATTGGAAGAAATATACATTCACAGTCATCCATTTTGAATTTTAAAGTTCATAGAAAATCTGGCAACAACTCTTTTCTTAATCTGGATGGTTTTTAGATATGATTTAGACTAATAACACTGTATGCTGGAATACCTACCTTCACGTTTTTGCCTATAACTTCTTTTGCACAACAGACACAAACTGACAAGATACACTGTTGGAAAGCTGACAACGATATATATACTCTGCAGACATATACAAAACCAAAATGCATTGTTAAATTTAGTACCACTTAATGTATCAATACACCAAATTTTGGCTCCTGGCCCATAGACTATTGTACATCTTATAGTAAGAAAAAATTTGCCTTAAATGGCTGAGGCAATTTTTTCTCTGAAAATTGCATTTTACCCCAAGAAAATGCTTCTATGCTTTAAATATTTCACTGGGGCTGGTTTTAAACTATATTTCCAAACAGTTCCATGAATCTAGAAGCAAAAAATGGATTTTTTTGGTCAGCAAAAAAATAACGTTCATAATTTAAAAATACAAAAGGCTGTTATTTAATACATATTTTACATAGCGACAATGACCTACTTTCAGGTGTAGTGTGTATATTTACTTCATAGGCTCTGCTACTGCAGATAATAATCAGCTGGCAAAATGTACTATTTACAATAGCAAGAAATTAAAAATATGGAAGCCTGTTAGTGATATAAGGCCCAATTTATACCTTCCCCAGGAACTAGCTGGAAACCTGTTCTTAGAGATTCTAAAAACAAAATTACATTTTCTAAGCAGATTTCTATTACTGCATTTGACAGCATATAGAACACATTTTTTTCAACAACATGATTGAATAAATCACCCGGCCTGCAATATGTGGAGACAAGGCTCTTCCTTAAGCCAATATTTAGCCTTTACTACCATAGACTATCAGTTTTTCTGAATATTCCCTGCTGTAAAAAGGCATTTTTTTTTGCCTATGTGTCATATATGCTATTAAATACAGTATTTGCTGGTAATTTAGGCTTAAAAAAATATACAAAGATATTAATGGGAATGCAAAATGGATCTTCTTCAGGGAAGATTTGATTCAATTATGTTCAGCCATTTGGAGAATAACTTAAATCTTTTTTCCAATTATTTTTTCTAGATTCAGTTGCAGAAGACATGTTGGATAGGTATATTTTTATGGGATGTATTTTCTACTCCTTCTTGAATGCAGTTGCTAGGTGCATGCAAATTCATTATTTGGGTGGGGGGGTAAAAAAGAAAATGATCCGAGTAAAATGAAGAAGTCCACTCATTTACCAATTGTACAAAAAAAGAAAAAACAGGAAATAATACTGAAGATGGAAATATAAGAATGAATGACACGCACACACAGGTATGTATGTATGTATGTATATGGCCAAATCACGTTGGATACACCGGTTCTTGTAAGATCACCAAAGTTAAGTGACGTCGAGCCTGGCCATTACCCAGATGGGTGACCATTTGGGAATACCAGGTGCTGTATGCAATAACAAGATTTTTCTACGTCTCTGCCACCGATTAATGGAACATCTTGCCATGGTAGGGCCGGACTGTGCACCCGGTCCGTTTCTCAAGCAAATACTGCCCCAGTGAAGCCGCCATACTCGTACCGAGTGGCAGCAATCATGTATGTATATATGTACAAGGAGGGGGTTACTGTATAGTAATAGTTTGCAAACAGGACTCATAGGTCATTGCAGATAAGTTCATATATATATATACATATGATGGGGTGCCTGTTGTTAAGTGATGGTTAGCAAGCTCATCTCATAAGCCATTGTTAGTAAATTAGATCCTCACCGTTTCCCTCATATGTTTTTTATGAAATATTTCAAAAGATTTGGTGTGATATGAATATAAATAAACAGATGATTGAATGAGAGACTTCAGCAGTTGAGGTTCAAATTCCCAGTGGAAGGATTGATGAGACTCATTAACGAAAATCACCTTTTTTCTCTGTATAACTGAGTTTTGAGAGCAACAATATCTATCCCCCCCCTAAAAAACAAAAAATGCCTTAATTCAAATTTATTTTTTGTTTAGTCTTTTTTGCTGAGTTGGTGTTGTTTGTTGATATCATAAACAGTGGAGATTAAGGATTTTACAAGTGCTGGAAAAAGAACAGTTTGAATCAAAGCTTTACTCCTGCAAGATGAACATATGATATTACTGACCTCTGTTTCATGGATGAACCTATACTGGCCAGTTCACAGCTATTGAGCTAAGTGTATAATTATTAGTTAAGCTAGTTTGATACAAAATTGATTTAACAACAGAACAGGATGTCTTTTCTCTAGTTTTTGTAGTAAAATCTCTAATGCGGAAATTGTTTAGTAATGCTGAAAGAAGAATTTAGTAATGTATTATCAGTATCAAACAAAAGTGAAACATACTAGGGTCGCTCAAAAAGCGATTTCAGCAGATCTAATAGTAGAAACGTTTTTTTTGTTTTTTCAAAATTCCCCACTAAACACTTTTTTAGAGGGGTGGGGGGGTAGTTTGCAATGCAAGTTTATGCTCACTTGATCACTAGGTTTTGTCTGGTTGTTTTTTTGAAAATTCAGACCTTTTTAGTGATCATTGCCCAACAAAAGGCGAGAGAAGTAACTTATTCATTGATCACCTTTTTTTTCCAACTTTTTAATTGATCACCTCCAACACAGCATATATGGCAGTAATTCATAATTTCCCTTGGAATGCTAGTCTATTTTAATATTAAGTCATAAGTTTCAATTTATTTTCAGATCCAACAGGTTTCTTGTCTTGGTATGTGTATGCGTTTGGGTTACAACACTTTTTCCCCTTTATGTTGATAATAAGGTCGGCTTATAGTAAGAACAGGATCAACATTTGCTTGATGCTGTGTCATCATATCATTTTCTCTGAGACCTTACTGACAAGTACCAAATTCCTGTCTGCCAATATATTGGTCCTTGATGAGAGTATTGTGTATCAAATCGGACATTGTTGTTGCCTTTGGTGGTATTGAACAGTGTTGCATTCTATGCGGTGGTACTTCTTGTTGCAGAGTTGAGTTTGTGGTGTGTGTTGAAAGTCTGGAGTTAATGGAGTCTCTCTGGTTGGGAAACCACTGGGATATGTCTTCTCTGAGAAATGTGTCATGTTCACAGAAAAATCTTCTATGGCTGCGAAAAGGAATTTAAATAAAAAACACTGTGAACTGTGGAAGTAACCCTTTTTGATACCTCTACTGAAATGCCAATGCAAATACAATACATAGATAAATATAATAACTCTGGTTTATTGTGAGTAAACCAAGAGACCCTTTATTTCAAAGCAGAAAACAAAACTGGGAAGAAAGTATTGTATGTAAGGAGAGTAAAGTTGGTCAGTCTTTTTGTAAGTGTGTTTGTGTGACAACTACAACATCTTTTTCCAGATGCATGGATCTTAAGCCTATCCCCAGATGGATGTATCCCTGTCTGTCTGTAAGAACTCTGTCTCTCTCTTTTTTTGCTGGTCTGCCAACCCAATATATATATAGTTCTTTTATCTGCTGTCCTGTCAGCATTAATTAGCCTCACACTGGTCAGATGCAACAACCAAGCAGAATACAGTTTCCAGTCTTATCTCAAAACATTCCAGCTACACATGCAAGAAAAGCCTGTTACAATGTCTTTTTTTGCTTAGAAAGAAACCAATTATTGAATTTTCAATCTATAAAAACCTTAAAGAAAAATGTGAACTAGAAATGCTTAAACTTCAGCCCAAGACATCATGAAATGCTACTAATTTGCTATTATAGAAGGATATTGTCTCAAATTTGAAAAAAAGAATTATTTATTTCAGAATTATTTTTCAACAGTTTAGATAAACAACAGTCAAGTAAAAGTAAAATAAAATATCCCATAAAGGCAGCACAAACACTTCAGAAATATATTTTGCATCTATTTTCATTATTAGAGAAAATAAAAGAATGAAAATAAGATAAAAAAATAAATTGAATACAATATTTTCTTGCAAAAGAACAAAATACATGAAAAGGAAATGGTCCTTGTTTTTTTAGATGACCTTTCCTAAAGGTAAGAAGTCAAGTCAGTAACAAGTAAATATTATTTCAATGAATAATTGTCCCATAAAAAGAGGAACAAATACAACGTTATGTTAATCTCTTTTCCAAAATAACATGTTGTCCATTTTAATATTTTAGAAAATAGCTGATTAAATCTAAAAAAAACAAACTGGATAATTGATAGTATTATGTGTATCAAAGAAAAAATTGAACTCAGATATTTCAAAAAGTGTCATTGATCTAACTTGAAGGATAAACATGTATGTTTGCCTTTCAACAGAGCTGAAATATATGAACAAGTGATGATTCAAATCAGTCATAAGTCATTGGAAGCTTCAGATGGCATTTCCATATCAAGAATTATTTATTTGTTTAAATATCTTTTACTCTTGACCATGTTGAACTGAGAACTTGAAACCTGTTTAGCAATTAGTGACTGAAAAGTTTGCTACTACTGCCCATTGGCCACTTGTCTACATCTAAAGATATCTATGTATATACATACTCTTTGTATGTATGCGTGTATGTATATGC
>VCCN01000741.1:3632232-3649461 GCA_006491835.1 Architeuthis dux | reverse complement strand
TAAATATACAGAGAGACAGAGAGATTTACATAGATGGATAGGAAGTTTATTCCATGTATTATATTACAGTGGTTGAGCATTCTCTGATTTCATATTTAGATTCTATGGCTCCAATTCAATTACTGATAAATATCTAATAATGCTACGTGCTTGAAAGAGAACACTTTTCTCTAAATTTATCATTTGTTCTTTTTTTCTCAAAATATGGACATTTCTTTATATTTAGAGATGCATCCATATGGGTTTCTCTCTACCGGTACATACACGTACACTAAGAAATCCAAAATGGAATAGTTTTCATCAGCTCGGAAAACAGAATCAGGGTAGTGTGTTCAAACTCCAGATAACACTGTTAATACCACTTTCACACTAATGTGTTTGGAAAAGGCATGAATCTAACTCTCCATGTGCTTTGTCCCATCAACAGTTATATTGCATGTATTATGTATATACTATATATATTATTATATTAAGTACAAGACATTTATGTAACCTCTGATATCACAAGTAGGATTTATAAACAAAATACCTGTAAAACTTTCTAATGATTACATATATAATGACATGGAAAATACTAAAAGCAGTATTCTTGAAATTAACTAGATGCTAAAGTTTCCCTGGTACGTTTAGAAGTGAACATATATAGGGAATTGGGTATATATTGAAAAAGGTTAATCATTTAATACTATTTTCTGCTGGGAAAAATATTAACTTCACATGCAGAAAAAGTAAAGAGTGTACATTAGTGCTTAAGGTAGATTTTGATGATTTGATAGCACTGAATTAATGCAAGTGTTACTGACAAAATATATAAAACTAGCATAGTACCTATTATGTTATTTAGGTCATTATTATGTCTTTCTTGTTTGTTATTAATTTGTTCTTTTCTGTGTTTAGCTGTGTTGGCTAACACGTCTGGTTAGACCCATACTTTAGCTGTGTTTAGAAAAGAACGGAGTGAGAACAAAGACGTGCTTACAGGGCAATGACCTGGTCCAGAGAGAGCTTTACCAGCTTTCACTTCTGGTCCTCGTTTTTGGGGACTGGAAACAAAATGGGGCTGTTGAGAGCTTGCTTTGGCGTGTTTATTTATATTAAGCATAAACATTAATA
The DNA here is from genome assembly GCA_006491835.1 of Architeuthis dux. Classification (NCBI taxonomy): domain Eukaryota; kingdom Metazoa; phylum Mollusca; class Cephalopoda; order Oegopsida; family Architeuthidae; genus Architeuthis; species Architeuthis dux. The sequence goes on along the minus strand of VCCN01000741.1, from coordinate 3,648,348 downwards.
CATACATATATAAACATTAATACCTACATATATAAACATCAGAGTACCTATAAAAAATGACAGGATTATTTATGTTTGGATCCAGAGCCAGATTTAGACTGTAGGTGCCTGGGGCACTTCAGGTTTGTTAGGCCCCTCATATACAGAAATTAAAATACACAGCAAATCACAAAGTTTACAAGTCCGTTTATTGCATGTAATTGGAACTGACAAGTTATACATACATAAAAGGTTAACTGAGTTATATATCTGAAGTAAATACACGTATGCATGTAAATACATGCCAGAAAAATTCCAACCTCTAGATTTGTTAGTATTCCCCTACTCCAATTACTGTAGATCCGAATCACAAGCAGTAATTTTATTAATTTATTTAAAACAATTGAAGGCGTTATAATGAAATGAATTCCAAAATGAATTCCAAGCAGTAATTATTAATTTATTTCTTATTAAAGAAACTAATTTTTTAATTATTATATTTTTGTATAGAGGGGGGACCTGGGCAATTGCCCCTTTTGCCTGCCTATAAATCTGGCCCCGTTTGGATCGGCACTTCTGCCTGGGATCTGAATAGCTGTGCACTCTGCCTAGAATGAAAGTATTGCTCCCTGGACCTCTGCCTATGATCAATGTGTCACTTCCTGGCACTTCTGTCTAGGATCAGTGTAGTATCTGTGTGCTCATTGATAGCCAAGCTTGACTTGAATGTGATGTAATGGTTTTCTTTCTTTCATTCGTGATTTATACAAACATGCAGTGCACAATTGAGTGCAGAATCTCCAATTTTTATACCATTTGACACTGACTTATTCCATCTTCAGAATAACCAACCCCTCCCGTGGAAATCTGACAATTCCTGTGCTTCTGTTTGTGAAGTGATTGTATGGTTATTTCTCATATTTTTTTTTAATAATAGATTGAGTAATTGTCAATGAGTTTATCTTTATTCAATTTCAAATCTGAGTAAAATAATTAAGTGACAAAAATGGAGATGGGCAGGACACATAGCAAGAAGGAAGGATAACGGTGCACAAAGTTAGTTGATTGGTTCCCAAAGCATAGCAAATGCAGTAGTAGAAGACCAAACATATAATGGAAAGATGAGAAAAGTTTGCTGGTAAGACATGGTAGAGGTTAGCACAGTCATGGTCGGCATAGTAACTGGGAAAGGCCTTTGTCCAGCAGTGGACCTGTTATGGATGATTAAGATGATGATGATGATTTCATGTCTTGCTGTGTATATCAGCTTTCAATGACCTGGAATGAGCAGAACTTATATATCTATTAGTTTACAACATTAGGCTGCAAAATGGAAAAAAAAGGTCTGAAAATGATTGGAGAATCACCACAGAGCTGAAGAGAGAAGCTGAGACATCTTAAAAAAATCTTGGAATTGGAAGTAAAACAATACTTTGATACAGACTGCAAACAACATGGCTGAACATTGATTGAGTTTAAATGGCGAACGTGAGCACTTTATAGAAAAAAAATAAGTTAAAAAAAGAAAGGAAGAATCTAATTCCATTCCAAAAAAAGTTCAATATTTGGCAAGAATGGATATGTCACATAGCAGGTAATAAACTCTGGCATACATTTCAAATTCTGTAGCATGCTTCATTTAAATGGAAATAGCTTTTTTATTCACATTCACAAAGATGCTTAACTCTTTCAAATCTTTTCAGTCTGACACACTCATAAAGAAAGAAAAAAATCTTTTGTTCATGTATAAATGTCAGGCTGAGTTCTACTGATTGAACTTTTGAAGGATGAATAAGATAGGTGTTATTACAAATGCCAATCTAGCCAGTAGATCTTGATTGATAATAAATAAAAATGTGGTGATTTTCTCAGTACGGTTACTGTGAGAGAAATGATTAGGAGAACAGAAGAATCAATAATTTAATAATGTAAATAATCAATAAGAAATTTTTCATTATGTCTCCAATAGTTTGATACAGATGTGAACAAGTTTTGTCTAAGACTTGAGATAGAATGGTTGATAATATGAGGTCTATTCCAAAAGTATCTAACCATTTAATATTAACTTAAAAATAGCCTACCTAGAGCAATGGCACCTTAGTAACCTTCAAAGTACTCCCCTGGGACATCACACATTTACCCCTAGCATCACTTCCACTTTAAAAAAATAGTCTGCAAAGTCCTCTTTTGGTATCGCCATCAGTTGCCATGTTGCAATCTCTTTAATCTCATCCACAGTTTGAAATCTATTTAGATAAAGCTGGAAGTTACAGGGAGCCAACTCTGGACTATAGGGGGAATGACAGACCTGGGTGATGCAATGTTTTGCCAAAAAACCCTGCAGAGTTTCTGTTCACACATGCACAGTCCACTCTGATTGGTTGCCAAGTTAAAACAAGTCTGCACAACTGGTTCTCGAGATATTCAAAATGACTGGATACTTTCCGGACAGACCTCCTTTACAAAATTGTTTGAACTGTCTTTGTGGTTGGTTTTGTTTCAGCTCATTTATTCTCTGTCCTTCTTCCATTGGAATTTTCTCTGTGGTTGACTATGTTGGGGCCTAATAATTACATTTTATAATGGAATATGAAAGGAAGGCTACATTTCTAGATGATGTCCCTTTGCTTAATTTGTATGCAGTGTTTGTTTTTATTAATATTGGTTCCCATATAACATTAATTTCTACTCTTGTCTTACTTATGGGATTTTTAAAATTATATTATATATGCCAACTCCTTTAGTTTCTGTATTTAAAAAAAAATAGTAGGGAGACATCATCCAGGAAAATTACATTGTTCATTTAAAATATTCCATAATGCAATGTAGCTGATGGACCAATAACAGACTTGACACTGAACAGCATTTTATCCTAACAAAGCTAGAGAATGAACCAGTTAAAAATATTCTTAAAAAACAAAAAGTAAAAGAAAAACAACAGTGAAGACATGAACAAACTTGATTAATAACAAAAAGACATCTAGCCGGTAGCATTTGTCAGGTTTGTCTCTCTTTCTCTTCTTCTCTTTAATGATTCATTCTTTAAATCTCAGGTGACAAAAATTCCATTCTGAGCAATGATACATTGTATTTATTGTTATTTTAGATTCCATTTGTCAAAATATATGTTATTATTGAATTCTAGATCAAACAGATTCCAGCACAAACCACTGAGGAAATTCTCACTGTTTTAGACAAATAAGATTAAAAACATGAGTTTTCTGATGTTTTTATTATGATTTTTGACTCAAGATTTCTTACATTCTTGCATCTTTCACAACAAAACAAGCTTTGGAAACTTTTATATAAATAATGCAGTTTTATTGCCTGATTTATTATACCTAATTTTTCTCCTCTGTTATTTATTGGACTCACCCAACACTCAGGATAATGACAGGTTCAATATTAGGGTTTGTATATGTGCTGATTTGTTACAAAAGTGGCGTCCTTTTACATCTCGTATGCTTCTGTATTCAGCACATACAATTGGCAAGAAGTCACCCTGACCGCATGATGCTAGTTGGAATATTTGTGTGGGAATTATTCCATGAGAGGTGCAGGGTGGCCAAGCAGTTAACAGCACAGAGAATAGACTCCTTGAGTTCAAACTCTGGCTCAGATAGTTTGTATTCACTTTGCACTAATGCCCTTGGGAAAGGCATGAATCAATCTCTCCACCCACCTATAGGTAAAATAGCGCAGAGTGAAGTGAGTGATGCCACTTCGGGTGCTTGTTGCCTCTAAGTCTATTTCACATATCACAAACTCGAGACAGAGAAACTTGTGATATGTGGAGCCCAGGCAGGGATGGCTGAAGCCATAGCCAGTGTAAGGTCATTAACTAACAAATTAATTATTCCATGAGTTATTCTCTTCCTTGCTGTTTTTATGATAATGTTTTGGCTAATGTGTTCTTTGGCATTCTTCAGGTATAGAATTCAACTAATTAGGGATTTTTGTCTTATAGATAGTTCTAGATCTGGGCATAACAGATTTCTACAGACATAAGTACTGCAGTAGTCAGTTTGAAAAAATCCAGCCACCTGTACTGAGACCAACATAGACACTAAATTTTAGAGCCTTGGTAATTTTTATTTCACTCTACTGAACATCATACTGGATAATTTATTGTTGATACTCATATCCATATAGATCCATTTATAAGAGAAACTCATCAAAATGAATGATAATTATCTCATGAAAAGTCCCTCTGAAAGCTTCAGGAAGAATAAACAATGTCTCAAAATAGAACAAGATTGTTAAGTCATCATTTATTTACTTAGGGATTTAAATCTATAGAGAAGAATTTCTAATTGTATTTGTTTGCTAATTAATATCACTTAAATGTTAAAAATATCAACCGTTGCTTATATTATTTGATATTTGTTTTAATATTTAACAGTGAAACTGATATTAAAAATTTATATTAATGAAATAACTTAGTATTTTTTTCCTTCTGACTAACATGTTTTGGGCTTCCATTTGATTCTACCAGAAATTATTTTTAATGGAATCCAAAGGGCTTCACTCTTTTTGATTTAATTGAATTCCCTTATGACATTTTACTTTAGTAGTTAATTTATCGTGATAAAATTAACATAAATTTTTAAAATGTAATATTTCATAAAATGCTTATTCATATTAAATCTGCTTGTTTGTGTTTTATTAAAAGTAATGATTTTCAAATTAACTAAAACATGTGTATCTATTCCCAATGTGGAAAATTAGCTGGTCATTTACCTCTGCCCATGAAGTTGGAAGAGGTATATATATTCACTTGTGTCTGTCTGTCCATCTGTTTGTCTCTAAAAGTTCTCTCTTAATAGAATTTTGTAGACTACGGAAGAAGTGATTAAACTTTGGAGCAGATCCAGGAATTAGTTTTTGACTGAGAGACATTTTTATTATTCTGCAGGAAAAGAATTAAAAAACGAACAGTTAATAAAAAAGCTAAATTTAAGTTTCAAGGGAAGTAACACTATATTTGAATTTCTCTCCCTTGTTTTTTAATATTTTCTTTTCATTCAGTTTTTAGTTAGTGCACAGTGTTGGCAGAAATATATGATATTTGAGTGCTTTCTAGTATTGTGTCTGAACTCCTATGTTACAGGTATGAGTGTCTGCTGCCACTTTCCAGGGGGGGGGCATATATTCGAGAGGTGAGGGGCAAAATCATGTATTTACAGGGGGGGGCAAGAGGGTATATTTGGAATATATCTTTGTGTCAACCCTGTTACACGATAGACATTCCATCCGCCATTTGTAGTGTAAGCAAGTATGACCCACTTTATGATCCAGAAGTCAGATGGTACACTTGACAGTTGACGGAGATGTATGATCTGACCCTGGGGTGACATGATAGAGTGAGTGATGTGATGTAGTCTTTTTATAAGTTGGGTTGCATAAAACAATTGTACTGCACCATTATCGTTTATTGACTATAAGGATCTAACTTTGAAAACCCTCGCCCCCATTGCCCCCCCGGACGCCCATGGTTTCTCCAGCTATTCCAAGGTAAAGCATTTCTATAAAAACCTTGCGTAAGCCAAAATGTCATAAAGCAAAGAAGCAATTACCATTAATTTATATGGGAAACATTTTTGAGCCTTCTCAGACCCCCAAAATGGTGATGATAACATCTTAGGCTGAGTCATCGGAGGTTGGGGTGGTAGGAAGTACAGAAGATTGGGGTATAGGAGAGATAGGAGGACGGTGTGGGCTACCTGTCTCCGAAAACAGATTTCTGATTGGCCCAAAAGTAACTAAAACATTTACCTTGCTAAAATTTCATTTCATTCCTTGCTTATTCCCATTAAATTGAAATGAAAATTTGTCTTGAGGACACAATTTAAATATATCATCAAGCACGATCCGGGGAGGTTCAGGATGTCTGGACCAACCCCCTGCTCAGGCAAATCACAATTTAAAAAAGTTTTTAAAAAGAAATTTTATATGTAAAAACCCAAATAATCCCAAGTAATCATAAATTAACCTTAAAAACAAAAATGTATTATATCCATTGTCTGATTAGACAGATGTAGTAATAAAAAAAAATTGAACCCCCTGGATCCGCTGCTGATCATGAATCATGTTGTGCAAGATCCCTTGATATTAAAAAAAAGAAAATTTGTATTTAAAAAAGAATTAAAAGATACAAAAAAAGAAAAAATAGTTCTGAATTATTCGTCTTAGAATTCCATGCTGACATGGAGATTGGAAGCAATGATTGGTTAGGGGAATGCAGAATGTGGACCATCTCTACTGCAGTTTTTCATATCATTTTATACTGTTTATGCAACTACCAACTACCAAGTCATTTAGTTTTGGTTTGTTTTGTTGTTGGTACTTCTTTTTCATAGATAAAGCAGATTAATGAGAGGCTGTTCAACATAGAAACACAGCAGGGTTTCGGCTAATAATCTAACTGGCTTTTTATATCACAGCCAGAAAAAATATATCTGAATATAGTTATATGAATCATATGCATGTGTATGGATTTAAATTTTTGTGTGCATCACTTTCCCTCTTCAGCAATATATATATATATATAAATATATGCATGCAAACTCATCTATATAATACATTTATGCTTGTTGATTTGGCCAATATTCTCATTATATTTATCAAACTAAGAATCTAATAGCTTTTATTGGATGTGCTTTCTACCAACCAATAAGTTTGAAAGATTAGTAGAGAGAGAGAGAGAGAGAAGGAGAGAAGGAGAGTGAGAGGGAGAGGGAGAGAAATTGCAAGGAAAATAGATGCAAAAGCAGAAAATAAATTGAAAGATAAATAGAAAGATATCAATAGACAGACAAATAATTAGAAAGAAAGAAAGGATTCTGAGAAACACAGTAAAAGGTTTAAAATCAGGACAGTCAAATACTAAACTAGAAAGAACTCCATACACTAACTAAACACTGAATGACAATCAGTTCATATATAGCTGCGGTGCAAAGAAGGTAACTGTAAGTTTCGATTTTTTCAATTTCCAGACTATTGTTTTAATATATGAAAAACAGTCTCTCAATCAAGAAGATTCCTGGATTCACCCTAAAATTTAATCAATTCTTTTTTAGCCCATGGCCCATCCTTCCACAAAATATCATTGAAATTTATTGATAATTTTTGAAGATATTGAGTAGACATACAGACAAACATGGGTGAATATATATAAATACATAGAAAAAAATCTCTCAATCGAAAAAGAAGTTCTGAATCCGCCCACAAATATAGCCAATTATTCCGTACTCCATGGCCGATCCTTCCAGAAAATGTCATTGAAATCCATTGAGAACTTCTTGGGATTTCATTTGGACAAACAGACAGCCACAAATGAATACATGTATCTCTTCCAAATTCATTGTCAGAGGTAAACAAAACACTGAGACAGAAAAATATATCAAAACTAATAGATCAGAAATTTCATTGAATCCTGCAAAGAATAAGTGGTATAAAGACACAAAAATACAAAAATGTCAGGGGTAAAAGTGTATGTCTACCTATTTTACTGAAATTACAAGTTTTTTTTATAATATGTGGTTAATTTTGCAGTTTAAGTAAACTGTGTCAAATTTTTCCTTTTTAAACAGAATACCACAACCTCATCAAATATTAAAACTATATTAGGATATTCGTAGTCATAAAAATACCAAATTTGACAGCATAAAAAAAAATGGCTCAAAAGGTAAATGTAACTTGGTGATAAATGAGAGGAATTCAAATATATGCTTTTCTTAACCCATTAACTGCGAACAACGGAAATTTCAGTCACTGCAGTTCAATGGCAAACACAATAAAATTTCCATTTTTTTGTGATTGATGGCAACTCAGTTTTATCTGTGAGTTACGGCTTTTATCTTGCAATGGATAACTTGCAATAGATTATATTGCAATGGACAAGGGCTTTTATCTTGCAATGGAAAGGTATTACTTTCCACCACCTGTCACAGTTTATGTGTTAATATCCCCTGTTTATGATAAGGTACTATAAATATGGTACTTTTACTGATTTTGTTGGTGTTTGACTGGCAAATGTTACCAATCCTTAGTACTGGTAATATTGGTTTGTAGTGATGATGATGGTGTCACTGTTGTTGATTATATTGTTGTTAATGATAAAATCAGTGAAGATGACTATATAGCTAGCTGTGTTAGAAGAAGAGGATCAACACTTTAATATTGATGATAACGTCTATGAATGTCATATAATTATATGACATTCATAGATATTAAAATAAAATAGTAAATATTTTTACTAGTGTAATCCATGGAAATGGTTTTGTCATTGCTTATGATTATGATGATGTTGGCTATAGCAAAAGTAACCCAGTTAGAAATATTTTAATACCAGTGATATTGATAACAATGAATACTGCTGATATTAGAGTTGATTTGGTTAGATATTTTACTTCTGCCAACAAAGTTTGAAGAGGTATATGTATTCAATTGTGTCTGTCTGTTTGTCTTTTTGTACACACATTATCTCAAAAAGTTCTCAATGAATTTCAATGATATTTTGTGGAAGTGACTGCAATGGGCTACAGGAGAAGTGATTGGATTTTAGGGTGTAGACAGGAATTTTGTACGGTTACATCCCATGCAACATAACTATTGTGAACTGACTTCCATTCCGTTTTTAGTGACTATGGTGTTGCCAGAGGTATGCACACTCTGGCTGCTTTCTATTTATTTTTTTGTAACAGAGGTGTTGTTGAGCACAGGTTTTGTGAATTCTTTATTTAGTAGCCACTATTTCCAACTCAGGAATGTCAGATATCTGCTGATTGCAAATGAAGCATTTTATTCATTTACCAGGTTTTCAGTCTGAAAATAAAAGCCACTGACTTATTTTCCTTGTTTAATTCTCCTCAAATTCAACCTCTCAGTCCCTGTCTATTCAGCAGGCCTTTCACATTGTAGCTGCAAAAATCTTGTAATGAGATTCAAATAAGATTACAGAAGCCTTTCTGCTCAATGAACAAAGTACGTATACATGCATGGCTGGCTGGATTACCCATAATGCCTATGTTCCATGATACTTTAGTTCAGTTCTCGTCTCCCACGCCTCTGCAGGTTATCTTCTGTGGGGATAAGACTGCAATAGAATTAGTTTATATGATACAGGTCAAAGGAACTCATAGAGAATCTTTAAAAAAAAATGAAAAAATAATGAGATAAAGAAAATGGATATAAAAATAAGAATATTAAAAAAGTCAGGATAAAAGGGATAAAATAAGTTCTCTGCTGGAAAGAATTACCATTTCAGAAGTTGGTTCAGCACTGCTGGATTTTGGAAAACTGGGCCATAAATCACGTCACGCTCAGCGCTTAGAGCAATCTATTGCATTTTCCATGTTCTTTAAAGGTGTCCACGCATGTGCTGGTCAAGTAAATACTCTGTGCAAATAATGTACACCATATTGGCAAGGTTGTGAGTGGTTGGTGAACAGGAGAAATGGCCAACAAAGGCTGAGGAGACATCAAAGAATTCATGTACATGTGTGTCTTTTCATGTATGCACACCAAAGCACCCGCACACCAATGCACCAACACACCCAACTAAACAGACGTAGATGTGTGCACATATTGGAAAAACATTAAAGACCATAATTACATTGCAGACTAGTTTGCAGGGGACATTTTGATTCATACCAATATATATGCGGATGCATCAATAAATCTACAACCTGATATGTAGTTGTTAGCTGAATTTTGAGCTGAAATTTTCACTGTATAATGTTCGATCTATGTGATTAATATTCACTGCTGAATTAAGTGCATCGACAAGGAAGGAGATTATGTTTAAAAAAAGATTTGTTACATAAAAATGCTTTTTCAATCATTAGGCTGCAGACTTATTGATGTACCTGTATATGTAAATTGTTACTTGACTAGTGGGGGAAACCTGTATATATATTAGTTTCAGAACTTTTCCTCAGGATTGTACACAATGTACCGCAGTTGGCTGATTGCACAAACAAACTTTTAAAAGACTTCTAAGATTTCTGTATAAACAAAAATATGGCAATTTTCAAGAAGAAAATGGCCAACAGGGTGGGGGGGGACGTAGACCGGATGTAATGTCAGCAGCATACTCAAACAATTCTTAACAGGCTGGCAAAACAGAGAAGAAAAGGCAAAAAAAAGTCGACCTTACCTTGAGAGGTAGCATCTAATATTTTGTAAAGTTTCTTCAAATTGGAACAAATCCCTCTTTTGTGACTGGTCTTGTTTGGCAATGAACCTTAAACCAAAGTCTATTAACAGTTGAAATATTAACTGTAAAAAGTTACCCTGATTAAATGGTGCAATTCACTTGCACTCAGTGGTAGTACTAGTAGTAATTGTAATAATTAAAAAAACGGGTAATTTGTAATAAAGTAACAGGTGTTACTAGCTGGTAATAAAAGCAACAAAGTACAGACCGGTTTTGACTAATCTGCCAATCTGCTTGGCTGAAATAAAAATTTACATGACCAAGGAAAAGGAAGTACCTTTTCTATAAACTTTAACACAATCAAATCTGTTAGCAACACAAGGTTGATTTTTGCCCTTCCTCCCTCGGCCACAAGTCGAAAAGAAGGGTGAGTACACTTTTTTCTGACAAAACTTAGTACTAAACTTATTAGATATCTGTTTGTCAGTGTTTTTCTGTCTCTTACTCTCTCTCTATCTCTCTATCTCTCTCTATCTCTCTATCTCTCTCTCTCTGCACACACACACACCATATATTTTTTTAAAGTTGTTTTTCAAAGGAAAAGTTGGTTCAAGAAAACAAAAAACAAAGACATCTAAATGAATTTTACCTTTAAATGTAAGAAATTATTTCTCAGATATGGTAGCACAACTTGTCACAGTTGTCAGCAAACTAGTCATCCAAACTGATGTTAGTAATTTCAATCTTCATAAAATACTCCAAGCCAAATACTAAGTCAAATTTTGTAAATACCAATCTCATATATACTAAAGCTTTGATTGAGAGTGCAACAAATCATATGAAAGGTTTTAGTGGTGTAGATAATATGAAAAAATGTAAAAATGTTGGTGGTGGTTGTCTCGTTGTTGAGCAATGGACCTCAGTGAACTCACACCAAACTAGAAACCATTTTATCAAAACTCTAACCACTGAGCCATCTTCAAAACTGTCAGCCTTGTTAGTGGTTCAGAGATTTCAAAACAACCACTGGATTAATGGTTTACTGTTTGGTACTTGAAGAACCCAATCAGTAGTTAATAAAAACATTATACAAACACTAGTCCAGATAATGGCAACTTAGATAGCTAAAATTAAAGTGTTTGGAACAGTGAATAAAAGATAATTTTCTTTTCTAAACTTCAAATGATTAAACAATAATTCTTTTTTCTTGTTTTGCTTTTTGACAAAAAAAAAACAATCAATTGCACTACAAAGTACAAAGACCTTAGAGAATTTGTGCCTTCTAATGTTCAAGGCTTGGAATAAAAAACAAAGATGATAAAATCTAAAACAAATGAGATCAAAAGTAATCGAAAATTGAGGGTTTGTATAAATTTTAAATTCAAACCCAGTTGAAACAAATATTCTCAAAAGAACTGTCAAAAAGTCAAGATTTTTGTCACCAAATTCTCAAGGAAAAATGTTAATTAAAATGCACTTTTGAATGGAAAAGCTTTGTTTAACAAGAGTATGACTAACATCGGCTACCAAACTATAATTATGATAATTATTGTGTGTTGTTATGAAGAATGAAGTTCGTTATCTGGAAGATAAGTGTACTTTGTTGTTTTCTAATAAAAAGATGACTGTTCAGGAACTAATACCATGAATCAAATAGTTTAATCATGTCAATTTTGAAGCATATTTCTCTACTAAATGAAGTCTATAGAAGTTTTGCTCACTAGCACATTGACTGCTCCAAAATGGTCATATAACTAGGACTATTTATTCCATTAATAGCCCTAGTCTTTCAGTAACGCATGCATTAATTACTGACTATCCCTTTTTCCTGATTTTCAATCAGTGATGGAAATGTGTTTGTGAACTAGGTATACAGTAATGTCTCCATTAGTAAACATTGGACATACAAAAAAACCTGGAAATTGAGAAGTAGGTAAATGCTGTACTCCTGTGTACCCCCCCTCATTTCCATCACCGTTTTCAATGCATTTTTATAGTAAAATTATCTACTATACTTTTCTATAGTAAAGTAGTGTATTTACATTATAGATATCATCGGTCTATTCTATCAGTAATGCTGACATTAATTCCTGACCACTAATAATCCCTTTCTTTCTGATTTACAATGCATTTCTATTGCAAAATTATTTACTAGTCATTTTCTGTCAGTATTGCTTGCATTAATTCCTGACCACTGACAATCCTTTTCTTCCTGATTTACAATGCACAACATACAGATTGTGTGCCGAAAATTGCTCAAACAAATATTAGATCAAAAATTTCAAAACTCAGAGTATAATGAATTTTATTTCTACTGCCAGAAATATTTGGTTTGTTAGTGAAGAAAATGACTAAAGCTAAGCAGTTGGGGAGTGGGTGATGGAGTAGTCTTAAAGTCTGTGGGCAATAATAAGAAAAGGTGAAACCTTGTTTTGATATACTGGATTAAAATGCAGTCAACACTAAAATACAACTGTGATTATTGTTTCATTTTCCCATTCCTACCAGAATTTGCTTAGTCACTATGTAATGATTAGTGTGAATGAAAGTTTTGATGTATTTGTTTAATAGATACTACTCTTTTTATGACTGGTTCCCTTATGGCATCATTTTCAAACTTGGCTTATTAATAACATTTTCAGTTAATACCATATGTGCCAACTTCTTTAGCTTGCATATTTTTCAGTCAGGTTTTTTGCTAATTATAGTGACTTTATTCCAGAGTAGACAATGATATTTTCCTCTATAGAGTGTCTGCTATACCTTTTTGGTGTATACTCATTTCAGCCAGTTCACTCTCCAACCATCTTCACAACAAGGAATCTTGTCTGGTATTGAGTTTGTTGATACTGGATGAGGTTCCATCAGAAGAAGGCTAGAAAATTAGCTAGCCAAACAAATAAAACAATGAAGAAGATAATAAAAAGATTCAATGAATATGAACAACTCATCTCAAAGTCTGTAACAAAAGCAACAACAATGATGAGGATAGTCCAAAATATTCACTAAATATTAAGAAAACTCATCTAAAAGTCTCAGACAAAAACAACAATCAAGATGAGGATACTCAAAAAGTCCATTGAACATTAATAGGTACAGTTATGGCAATGAAGGAAATTTCAGTAAAATTTAATATGAATTGCTAATCAGATGGGCTTTATAGGGTTAATTGTGTTGCATGTTGATATGATAAAATATTTCTTGATAGCAAAAGTTACTGATTAAATCAACTGCTTCATAGCAAACAGAGTCAGTAATCTTGCTTGTCTCAACAGAAATAGAATTAACCAAAAGAAGAATAAATGAAGGAAGTAAAAATGAAAATAATTTATAGTCTTTTGATTTCTAAGTACTAATGAACCTGAAGGACTACTGACCAATATATCAAGTAAAAAAAAAAAAAGAAAAAAGAAATTAAACAAAAACAAAAAAGTTCAAGATTCTAATTCTAACTTTTAGGGGTGAAGCTTAAAAGTTATAATCATCACTTCACAGTGAATATCTGGTAATTAGATGTCTCCTTTTGCAAATGATGATAACAGAGATAGCACAAATAAAAAGAAATGTTTATCAACTTAATTATTTAAGTGATCAAGCTTTTTTTCTAGCATGACCTATCAACACAACTTCCAATCACTACTCACTCTAGACATGTGTCTGTCAACTAGAAAATCTCAAAGCTGAGCGAGTGTCTCGGAAGATAGAGTTGCTTAAATAATGGTGAAAGCAGAACTAAGATTTCAAAAGAATCCACAAGGAAAAAATTATATCTTTGAGATAAAATATCAAAGGTGATTCAACTTTAAAAACGAGGAAGAAAAAAGTATGCCAAGGATTTTATGTCAATCAAAAACAAAAATAGAAAAATTAAAAATAGACTGATTGGTAAACAGATATTTATTTATGTTTGTTTTTTTTTATTTGTGTGCACATGTATATATGTGTGTGTATTTGTGTATGTATGTATAATTGTGAATGTATGTGAACATGTCTGAGTGCATGTGTATGCATTTGTGTGCACTTGTATGTGTATATGTGAATGTGTGTGAATAATTACTAAGCTTAACCCTTTATGAGGCAAGTGACTATATATGATCACCTGAGGACCCACCTCACATGCAAATATTGTAGCCACAAAGACAATATAATCCACACCAATGTGGTCTGCAAGCTTTGCAAAGTATACTTGTGCTTGAACAAAGACAGAAACTGTTTTGAGGCATACCACACCCCATTAAATTAGCCTGTTTTTGGCCCACGCAATAAAATTTTAAAATCAACCCGGATGTGTTATTTTTGGTCAATATCAATTCTTTCTATTCATCTATTCATTATATTGAATGTTATTCTTTAATTCTATGTTTTATTTAACTTTCTACTTTAATTTTTAATTTTTAAATTATTTTCCAGTTTTGGCCAGTGGCACCATATATGATCACTTCATCAGAGGAGGTTTGGTCCCCATAAACAAAACAATTTCAGAAAACTTGCAACTGAAAATATCTTGGAATTAGATTTAGTATAACATACAAAAGGTTGCTTTGATATCTAAAATATTTTTACGGGTTCCCTATAAAGGGTTAAGCATGATCTGTCATAAGCTGCAATAATGCGTCAGTGAAGATTGAATGTACTACATTACTAATGGCCTAATTTGCAAAACATTGCACCACCATGACAGGCAACTAAGAGCATCATCTGGCTCAAGGCAACCAATGATAACTGAACTCACTAAATTTGCAATGGTTTTAAGTGTTGACTAGAGAAGTTTTTTTCCCAAATAACCTAATATCATCATATGATGATATTAGGTTATTTGGGAAAAAATTTCCAAGTTGGAGTTGACTTTATCCCTCCTGCCACAACAAGAACAATCCTCACCAAATTTAGGGGAGTAAACTCTTCACTGTTTGTTTATCCCACCACGTGAAACCAAACAGATATATAAAATTGACATTTCCCCACCATGATTTTAAATCATGACCTAATGATTGCTAGGTGGCTCTCTTACCAACTGAGCAAAACAGTTAAGTCTTATATATTTACAAATTTATTTATTATATATACAATACAAAAGTTGCAATAATCATCTTCAGTTGGAAAAGAAGTAGGAGTGGAGTTTGACCCTACAGCAGCCAGGTATGTTTGGAAAATAATGTTGCATTTTTAAGGATGAAATAAAACCCATTCATATATAGAAAAAGTTAAATAACATAATCATTACTAGCATTCCAAGGGAAATTATGAATCACCCTCACCCATTTATGCTTCATTTTACCTTGTAAATTAAGCAGTGGTGGTGGTAAAATTAAGTTACCATGATCAAAATACTACCAGTACAGTATGAACCACAATTTCATGATTTAAAAACATAAAACAATGTCTTTAGGCAGCATGTCGTGTTGGGGGTTATCAATTAAACAATTGGAAAATGGGGTGATCAATGAATAAGTTATCTTAAAAGATCTGAAAAAGTGAAAATTTAAAGGTTTTGAATGTAGTGAATAGGGATGTTGAGGTAGATCCTCCCAAACTAATTATTTGATCATCTTCTGAGTGTGGACTTGCATTGTCATTGTGAAGAATAACACCCTTTCTGTTGACCATGTCAGGGCATTTTTGCATAAATTGTCACTCTGTACTTGTTCTTGACAATAACATTTTGTTATGATTGTCTTTCCTGATTCTAGGAGCTTGTAATAGATGAAACTTCCCATATTCTACTGACTGCCCACCAAGACCTTGTGAGGCTGGAGCTTTGGTTGAGATCTTGACATAGGTTTTTTGTTCAAAATACCAGATTCTTTCAAAAAAGAATAAAAGAATTTGTTTCACGGTACGCTTTTGTCATTGTTAATAATGATGTGTATGTTCTTGACAAATAAATTAAAATTTTGTTGCATTTGAACGGGTTTTTATTTCTTTTTTAAAAACACCCTAATGCAATGAAAATGTGGCAGATGATTCAAAAAGTTAAA
>VCCN01000741.1:3583685-3599840 GCA_006491835.1 Architeuthis dux | reverse complement strand
TATATCCACATCCACATCCACACTCCTATGTATTCATGTATCTTCTTATATATCTTTTATAGTTTTATTTATTTCTTATCTATTTCTTTCTGCTCATGGTTGGCTTGCTCCATTCTCAGGGACTATGTCTCTCTCTCTCTCAATATTGCTTTTCTACTCTCCCACCTCTGAGAGAGGTTACATATGTTTGCATAGCTTCTGTTTCTCGTTTAAATATTCTGCTCACCTTTTCTACCACCTCTTGAATCCCAGAATCTGAAATGATGCAAAACTAATATCTCTTAACAGGCTGGCAGAGGAAACGCTGAGATATGGCTACACTGAGTAACTTGGTGTCTCAAAAGTGGCTATACACTTATTTTTTTGTTTTTTTTCAAGCAAACTGTCGAAACTTTTGAAAATCAGTACACATTAAATTAATAAGAATTTTGTTATTCAAATTTTGCCAAGTTCAAATTAGATTTACTTCACTGGTAGACTTTTACATGTAAGCCAACTTCATAATAGCACTTCAGTCGAGCCAGTGATTCACACAGTCTTTCCTAACATCAGCAAGCATTTTGAATGGGATGTTTGCAAAACAATCTCTGATTCTTGCCTCGAGTTCATAAAGCTTTCTTGATGCATAAACTTTGCCCTTGATGTAGCCACTTGAAAATAAATTGCTAACCCTAACCCTTGCCAGGCTGTGATTTTGCACCTCAGTTCTAATGTTAGGGTCATCACTATAATAACAGGGATAAATGTAGAGCCTAAGAATACAAACAATTTTCAGACATTGAGCTATCGATTGATATCAATTCCACTGAGATTGGACAGAAATCTGAAAAGAAAATGTATAGTCACTTTAGAGACACCCTGTATTTTTAAAATCAAAATATCTGAAGAGAATTGCTTATGAACTCTTACGACACATGGTCTAGTTGATAAAAGCGTTGGTTAAGCATATCTAGTAACTTGCCTGGCGAGAGTTCAATCCCTGTGTCAGGTAGTGCAAACAAGTCCTATACTCTAGTTCAGTGGAAGAGGCAGACAAGTTAACATCACAAGGATGAATTAACTTTGAAGAATTAACTGAAACAAGCTATTCTCTAACATGGATAGTGGAATGGGAACAGTCTATCCCCATGGATTGAATAAAGAGCTTGATTTGAATTCCTAGGTTACCAACATGACAGACACCTAGAGAAGGCCGGAGAGTACAACATTCAAAACATAGTGACTATAACAACCAAGATGAGGACACAAGTCTGAGTAAATCAGTGTATCATAATGATTATTCCTCATCACAGCAATTCAGACAAAACTCTTAGGGGATACTATTTACTGTAGTTTCAAATATGAGGTGGTTGGTCACAGTGGAATTTCCCCCAAATCACTGTTTTGGAAGAAACACACTTCAGTTATTGGTTCCAGAGCTAGACATTGAAAAAAAATATTTGCAGCCTACAGGCAAAGCAATGTGCTGGGGCCCCTAACCACCCTCGCCACATTAAAATTAAGTTTTTATTTTTCAAATTGAATTTCAGGGCCCCCAAAATTGTGGGGCTCCTAGGTGACTGCCCTGGTTAAACTGCTTATTTGTGTGTCTTTTTATAAATTTTAATTTTGTATTAATTATGTTTGTTTTCTGAAGATTATTTTATTCAAAGCCTAATTTGTGAAAAAATTAAATTTAAATGGAATTAAACTTGACATCTAAGTGTTTTCTTTATTTCACTTTACGTCTACCCAAAATATTAGACTAACTTTCAAGTATAATTTCAAATTAGGAAATAATGTTGCAAAAGCTGCTGATAATGTCAACAAAACATTTGGAGTGAACACTACTACAGTGTGAACTGTTCAGCATTGGTTCAATAGGTTTAGGTGTATATGTATACCAAAAATAAACCTCAAGGGAGGCTCAAACCTATTCTTAATGATGATGAATTATCAACAGCAGTGGCCAATGACCCATGAACATTTATTTGAGTACTTTCTGGAGATTTCATGACTTCAACAGTGACTATATCACAGCATCTCAAGACAATAGGAAAGGTTAAAAAGTTGGGAAAATTGGTCCCACATGAAATGAATGAAATACTCCATGAAAGTGCCTGACTCCACACCTCACAGCTGACTGTGTCAGCTTAGAGACTTGGGATATGAAGTTTTGCAGCAGCCTCTATATTCATCTCTCTTGCAGATTATGATCTTTTTAAGTATTTTGAACTTTATATTGTAACACTACGAGTAGTGTGGGTCTTACAAGAAAGTAATTCTACAATTATTAATTAAAAAATTAAGTAACTTGGATTTTACTGTAGACAGGGAGATACCTAAAGGATATCTTTATTTGCAACAATAAAAGTTGTCATGACTTAGATAGATAACAGAATCTCAGCCAAAGAATATTGAGATTAATAAAGTGTTCATAGGTGTTTGAATGAGTAGTGTATTGAGAAATTAAAAAAAGTCTCACCAAAATTTAATTTCAGTAGGACCATGAACCAAGTTGGATACCCCGACAGCTGTTATGGGAAAATATAAATAGAGCTGAGGTTCTTCTCTGAACACAGTTACAATATATATCACCCAGGTTTCATTTTGACCAAGCATCACCAGTAAGGTAGAGCCGGAAGACTGGCAGGGAAACTGAGGGAGCCAAGAAAAAGAACTTGAAGAATACCAAGCCAGCAACCAATCCAAAGAAAACGCTGAAGTCCAAAGAAGAAGTTGGAGGCAGGCTGAGACAGCAATTCCCTGTCCCACCTCCACACCGCTTTCCTTCACGGCTACCAGGTCTTCTTGTCTCACGTGACCAAGTAGTAACAAGTCGACCTGCCCACTGCAAATTAGGAGTCACATTGTTATCAACTGGGAAGGGTTAACCAAGCCATAAATATGCTTGTTTTTGTTCCTTTAAAACAGGCGGCTATTCTTTTCTATCTGTATGGTCTTTTTGGGGACTCTATCATTGAACATTACTTTCGTCTTTTCCCTGTTCATCTTTAAGCCCATTTTTTCACTTTCGTATTTAGATCAGTTAACATGTTTTGTAATTCTTTGGATGCTTCCGACATCATCGAAATGTCATTAGCGAATCATAAGTGACTTAAGTATTCTCCATCTATGTTTATTCCCATTCCCTCCCAGTCAGTTTTCCGAAAGATGCTTTCAAGGCTCGCTGTGAATAATTTAAGTGATATTGTATCCCCCAGTCTTACTCACTTTGCTATATTTATCTTGTTTGTATCTTTATGTAGTCTAATTATTGCAGTGCAATTTTCATATATGTTTTGGATAATTTGTATGTAATTTTCATTAACACCTTGTTCTCGCATTGAGTTGAAGACTGCTGTGTGTTCTACCGAGTCAAATACTTTCTCATAATCTACGAAGGCCAAACAGAGTGGTTTGTTGTATTCTAAGGATGTACATAAAAATGTCAGAACATATGAATAACCTAAACCCAGCAATAAACCAGTGTTGTGGGTAGCAGTGATTAATTAAACATCATTATTTTATGAGTTTTCATTTTTGTTTTGATTTGTTTGAAAATAATAGCTAAATACAAAAATAAAAGGGCCTTCATGAAATGTTATGCACTGGGCCCCATCAATGTTGAATTCGAGCCTGACTATATGAGTGTAAATTCTTTAGATTCTTGAACTCATGCTGACTGACTGAACTAGAACAATTCTGACTCAATTCATAATGCTAATTGGTCATTCATAGCCAGAAGCCCTATAAACATTGCATCATTTTATGATATGCAGTGTACATGCTGGGTAAGCATCAAGATGCAATGATGCCTGAATGAGACTGAGAGAAACATCTGCAAAAGATGGAGACTTTCTCAGAAGATGTGATAACCCATGTCATCTTGTTCCATACTACACATGTTGATATTTACTAAGCTTGACCAAGACCAAATAGGGGAAAACCAGAGGTAGGAAAATCAGCATTCAAAATCCTGGCTTTTTTGTGGGTTCAAACACTGACCACTGTACTAATTTGAAATACAGAGCCTTGTATATTTACATGTATATTTTTTCCTCTATTACTTCTTGATATTAACTTAGGATGACACATGGCTGAATAGGGCAATGAAGGATAGAAAGGGTGCTTTGTGCCAATCTTTTAAGTGAGGATATCCTGCCTGCATAAATAAATGTTGAGCCAGTTTGAAAACAAAGAAAAAAGCCAAAATATTAGATTTTCAGCTTTGGACGTTACATGAGGATGCTAGGCCAAATAATTCATGGAATAATGACAATACTTCATTTCAAAACTTCAGAGTGTATTTGGAAGGCTGGAGAGTGTACTGGAAAGACAGTGATCAAAACCACAAAGATGAAGATACTAGTCCAAATCATTCTTGATATAATGACCGTTTCATTTCAGAACTTCACACAGAATTTGGAAGTCTGGTGAGTGTATGAGATGAGGATACTATTCCAAATAATTCATGGAATTTTGATAATACTTTATTTCAGAATTTCATACATTTATTATTGCCAGTAAATATTTATGCTATTGATAACAAAAATGATTATTGCTAAGAACATTATATTTAAAAAATATACTGCTTCTGTAAATAATGTTTCATAGTTTGACCAAAACTTTGAATCTCAGATATAGACAGACATACATATAGATGTGAGTAAACACACACTTTGTTTAATATATGTATATATTACTGTCATCAATAAATGTGAATTAAAACAATTCAGGAATTACAAATAATACACATGTGTGTTGAGCAAGAGCAATAAAAAAGCTTTTTATCAATAAAATCTAGTTATCTTTCCAAATTCATGTTATAAAACATAAATATTTTTGTTTGATATAAAGATTCAAACAAATGTATTTTATTGAGACAAGATACCTTTTATTCACTTATTGTCAGCAGATGTATGTTCTGACTTCATTTCTTTTTATTTTATATGTCTCTTCTTCCTATTTATCAGTTTATCTTGACAAACTCCCGCAAATTCCTCTTTTAGTTTCTATCTGATGAGGCATCTCAGCCATATCTAGAAAATTATTGGTAACATCTTGGAGACATTTATTGATCCTTATTGTCTCCCTTTGTTTTCTAGCCTTCTATTTTGTTTTGGAATTTTTTCTTTCAATTTTTAGAATAAGCTTCCCTTTCTTGAAAATATTTCTTTATAATCCATTAGAAATTGCATTATTTGCCTACAGTTCCTTGAGGTGCCATTTCAGCTGTGAACAACAAAGTACAAAAGGAGGAGATGTGGAAGGAATTAGGAGAGAAGTGAAGGGAGGTGGAAAAACTATTTTAAGTTTAATAAATAAATGAATGAACAAATGATTATTTTGAAAAGGGTTTTGACTGGAAAATGATTTTAATGAGAAAAGGGGAACTGGGGGAAGTTAAAAATAAAAAATATAAAGATATGGCGAATGTTAATGAAAACTTTGGGACTTAAAAAAAGACAGAAATAAAAAGGAGATTACCTCAAGGAAGTGTTGCCTTTTCAAAATTGCTTCTTTATCTTTGTAATAAATATCTTATCATCTGCTAGAATTTTCCTTAGGAGCATACAATTTTAGCTTTGATGGCGAATTGAGTGTTGTTCACACTTGAATCTTATTAGTCATTCATACTGTAAGGTACTCATTAACCTTCTTCTAAACCAGGAGAGTTGTTTCATAATAAGTGATTTTATTGTTAAAGCCTGGGAAACTAATGTGGATACAGTTATCAGAAGAGAGTTAGAGCGGTGAACACAACAATAATGGATAGAATTAAGGTATCCAAAGGTGCTTTGAAGCTATGAAGAAAACGTGAAAATATCTCAATGAGAAATTTTCCCCATGGGTCCATTTTGAACTTTTATTGAAATTGTCTTCTGCTACCCCCCCCTCTAAACAGTGGAAACGTTTGTTTTCTGATAATGAATATGTTTTACTTGCCAAGCTTTACAGCATGCATAATATTTTTCAAACAGAGAATTGGTAATGATAAAAAAGTGTAAGTTAACTTTGAAATCAATTTTTAGTCAATGATATCACTTGTCATTATTAAATTAAAAAAAAATAAAATCATATTTTCTAATATGTAAAGTGCTTTGTAGATTAACCTACACATCTTTGCATTGCACATTTATTCCATTATTTTGCTGGTTTATCTCAAGTTCTCTTTTAGGTTATGTATGGATGCTCTGACACACAAAATAAAAGTGGCTATTGATGATTGCAATCTGTATTTTAATCAATGTGTACGATTTTCTATCAACTTTAGTGATCAGACTAAATGGCTTTCACAGTCTCCAAATCTCCTAAGAGCTCAGTTATAACTAATCTCAAAAACAACAAAAAGTATTTATTTATGCCCAGGCCAGCTCAACTTTTCCTGGCCTCCAAGATAAGTAGTCTGTGTAGAACACAAAATTACTTTCATCTTTTTCTCATGCACACATATGTATGTAGCATAGTGACTCCATGAGTAGTGCATTTGTTTCTAAGGCTAGCAATCAATGTTCAACACCAGAAAGAGGGCAGAGTTCAAATGTAAAATTGCATACAGACAAACCACTCCTAATTTCAAAAGCAGAATATATAATTTGCTTATTAGATTAACTTTACTTTGTACCTGACAGTTCTCCTAAAGCATGTACATTTCTTTGCTGACAGTTTCATTATACAGTGAAATTTTCAGATCAAAATTCAGCTCATAACTACATGTCAGGCTATGGAATTATATATCTGAGGTTAACTCACTGATATTTTAACAATTCTGAATTAACTCTTACCAAAAGTGAAGATTTTATATGTAAACTGAATTTCAAGCAGAAAGAATTGCACTACAGACCTTGTGGCTTACTGTCTGTTAATTTACCACCAGGCACATGCAAGTAGCATTGTCTATGCATACTTTTATATCAAAGCATAAAAATCACAATCTTGATTCTCTCCTTTGGTATTCTGTTTGCTGTCCACAGCGATAAAGGTGGACGGCTATTTTTTACATTCTTTTATTGCCATGGAACCAGATATAGAATTTCAGACTTGAATAGCATTGCTCAATAATGACAATAATTTTGCCAACATCTTGAAGATGAAGTTGCAATAAAATGACCATGATTGGCTCATTCCAGAGAAGTCAAAAGGTTTGATTTATGATTGGAACATATCGAGTTGAAATGATTGTATTTATGTTTGTGTAAGTGTTGGTAAACTTGTGTACCTGCTTTTTATGAAGGATTCATCTCTACGCATCTAATCTCATATGCATTTTATGTGTTTCATAGAACCTGTCTGTATTTGTATGTACCTAGCTTTTGTTTATATATATATATTTATATAGAATACTATAAAACTAACTAATGTTTGTTATCTTGCATATATGTGTGTTATAGACTACTAAACGGCTGAACCATAGGGGCTGCAAATTTGTCTCTAGGGTTAACTTGACAGCAGGATCAACATAGGATAGGTGGCACTGACTTCTGAGTTCCCTACAGGTCAATTTAGGGTTGAAACTACTCTTTCCATCCTAATTTGTACAAATTCATTTATTTCTAAAAAGATCATTGGTAGCATCTATATATATATATGAATGAATGGCTTGGCTTCATGAACAGAGATTTTTGTCAGGGGGGGGGGGTTCCACAGCAGAAAGACCATAGACAGTGGGACCTGTGTGCAGAATAAACATCCAGCTTGAGCAGCCTGATTTAAAGTGAAGGGTTTGAATCCTATAGGAGAGTTCTTCTTCTGAGCTAGCTATGGGGATCTGCTGCCCCTTTGTGGAAATGTTCCAATGGTAAGGCTTACCTGTGGTTGAGCCACAATATATATATATATAATACATATAAATCATGCAGACATGCACACACACACATACATACATGTATATTATATATATAAACTCACACACATCCCGAATAAATGCTATATTAGAAACCGTCAAACAAAACTGTCACCAAAACTGTAAACATAGGTTTCTTCAGCTTGGCTGGCTGGCTATGTATGTATGTATGTATGTATCATGTGTACAGGCTGCACCAATGGAGCTAAAGGACTGAAAACTTAAACATTTACTCCTTATTATCTCTACAAAAAACTCTTTTTTGTCTTGTCAAATAGGTCTTTCGTGGGGAGTTTAATTTGAAATTTAAGTTTTGCTCCCTATTTTTTGCCCGGCACTTATTTTTTTAGAAATTTGTCCTTTTTAGTGGCAATGTGAGAGAATAACTTATTCATTGATTACCCCCTTTTCAAATGTTTTAATTGATCACCCCCAACATGGCATGCTGCCAAGAGACATTGTTTATTTATGTATCAACTATCAGGGGTATCCGGCATTGCCCGGGAAAGAAAACCTTGACTGTAATGTTTTTATCTATTTATATATATATATATATTGGGGGCAGGAGTTTCAAATTACTTATATCTACCATGTATCAGATTACTCAAGCAGCTGATTGCAATATTAGAACAATATAATCAGCTCCTGATTCTGTGGAAACTAAAAAGATTACTCTTGGGTAGGATTTAGCATATATCAGGTTTTCTTTATAATGAAACAAATTTAGAATATTTAGTTTTCAAAGACCTTTTGCAAGGCAGCTTTTACATTTACAAAATTGAGATTCTTTTGGCTTTCTTGAACTGCAAATGATCAGAAATAGCAAACAAAACTGGTTTCCTCAACAAAAATAATCTGTCTGCGATTATATATAAACATTCTGAGAAATATTTAAAATATGATCATCAGTACAACATGATTTTCATCTTGGTTGTTCAAATAAAGTTTCAAATCTATTTGAGAGAGAGCATAGAGGGAGATTAAACGATATGCTTGTTGAATGAAATGAAGATGAAGCAAAAGACTGTGCAGCGACAATACACATAACAAACGAAAAACATATTTGCTCATGAAATAGACATCTGTTGATGAAAGAGATACATGTTGTGATGACAATCACCTCTTGAATATTCTGGTGTGCTATGATGAAGTGCTGAAGAGAAGAATGCACATACCTATCAAAAACTCACACCTACATGCTATCATGGTACAAATAAAAACACGCTGTGCAGAAAAATAAACACCTTGTTTATTTTTTTTCACTTCTTGTATCCTGTGACCACTTTCTTGTTAGAAAGATGCAAAGATTTCAATTAAATTCACTGGATGAAAATCTTTGCTCTACATTGACAAACATCTGTTTGCCCTTTCTTTCTCCTCTGAAAGACTGTGTGACTATGTTGACTACATCATCTCTTCCCACTGACATTCCGTGACTATATCAGGTTCTCTTTATAATGAAACAAATTTAGAATTTTTAGTTATCAAAGACCTTTTGCAAGGCAGCTTTTACATTTACAAAATTGAGATTATTTTGGCTCTCTTGAACTGCAAATGATCGGAAATAGCAAACAAAATTAGTTTCCTCAGCAAACAATTCATTTGCCTTCTCTTTCTCCTGGCTAAATCTCCTTGCCTACATTCTGACTGGCCTGTGTGGGGACTGCTGGTGAAACTCCCTCTGACTGCTTCAATGGCCAAATCACCTGCAATTTATTGAGTTTCTCTTTCTATTGTGCTGTCAGACATAATTAGGGCTAAATCTCCCATTCTTATCCACTTGAAGTACTTCAAATGGATGAGAATGGTACTTGAAAGCAGTTAACATTCCAAGGTGAGCCCACTGATGTTTTTTTTTATCAGCCATCCAAAGATACCACTGTCAGCTGAAAGTATTCCACTTAAGACGTTGGCCACCCAAAATTTTGGACCACACACATGCTAAACTCATTTAGCTACACTGGCTGGACCATATGATATCATACAAATACTACAAAAAACTGCTTTACATATCCCACAATGAATTTTCCCCAGCAAACAGAAACATTACTGCAACAAAATCTTATAATATTTATTTAGAACAGTTTACAAAATTTTATTTTAGTGTGAAAAAAAGTATACAATTTGTATATACAAGCACACATCATAACAATCATATTTACATAATATCTATGGCCTTAAACCTTTTGCGGTGGTGCAATAAACATCATAATTCTTCTTAAGATCATTTACATCTGTTGTGGCACTACATATTCCGCTAATCTATTTCAAAGTCCCACCACTCTTTTGCTAAAAATGAATTTTCTGATATTCAATCTATTTCTATTTGCTTCTACTGTATATGTGTGGCCTCTCAGTCCCTTGTACCCCCTTCTAGTAAAAAATACATCAGGGTTTACTATGTCTAAACCATGCATAATCTTCTTATGCAATAACATAATATAATGCAACCCCCCTATTTCTGTATGCAAAAAGCTTGAATATATTTTATTTCCAATATCTAATGCAACTTCCTATTTCTATTGCTAAACGATTATTTATTGTTTATTTTCATGTATATGTGACCCCTTTTTACAGCAAAACCTGTCACTTGGTAGAAAAAAAGTATCAGGATAAATATTTTTTTTTAAATTATAAAAAAACATATCACTTTTCCTACTGTAATAGTTTTTTTTGATCTCTCTTTTATTTGACACATAGTTTAAGGCAATAAAATGTATCCACTGATTTTTTTATGGAGGCTGGCTGCTCACGAGAAGTAAATTACCATCATAAGTTATTCTAGTGAAGCCAAAGTGGTCACATACATAAGCTGGCTGTTTTGGCCAGAATCCTGTAAGATCTACTCCACTGATACAAGTAAACTACGTTTAAAAAATATTACCCTCTTGCAAACCTTCCATTTTGGCAGTGGTGTAGCTAGATATTTGGGGGCCTGGGATGGTTTGTCTCCTTGAGGGGGCCTCCAACATTTAGTGAGATTTGATGAAAAAGGAAAATTTGCAATAAATTGACGTGCAGTATCACTTAATTGGTGAAAAACAACTGCAAAGGCTGGATTATTATTTATGCAATTCATGTATGTACAAATATATTCTAGTTATTGTATAAATTCAGTAGAAATGCAATAAGTGGAATATTATTTATAACACTTTTGAGGCTCTCCCTCAGCTATGCATCTGCATTTTGGCTTTTGATTCTAATACAAAACTTCTCACATTATACATGAATAAATATGGTAAGTACATTAGAATGTGTTACCTGATAATTAGTTTTAATTGTTGTCCTTGAAAGAAAAGGAATTTTCATGAGGTCATTCAATCCATTCTCTGAACAAAAACTGCAGAAAGCAACAGTATATTTATTAAGTAGGGTTGTGGAGTCACGTAGTGGAGTCGGAAATAATTATTGGATTACTGAAGTCGGAGCCGGTAAAAATGTGCCGATTCCAACTCCAACTAAATGTAAAGTGTAATATAATGCATTAAAATTTCTAATTTCACAGATACTAATTCGATTAACCTATTTTTCTTTTTGGGATATATTTTAATTTACATTGAAGGCCGATTTCCAGTCCTTAGAAAATTTCTTAATATGTTCATGTTCATGGACTTTATATCTTCTGCACAAATTCAAAATGGCAAAAAGAATTTTTCATCTTAATGTGTTAGAAGCAGTATTTAAGAGAGATAGCAGTATAAAAATTCCATCTATTTTCGAGTTAAAAAAAGATCAAAAATCTACTGGAGGACAAACATCATTATCAAAATCCTTTACTACTAAAAATGCTGCAAATGTCTATTTAAATTTGATGCTATTGTAGGTGCATTTTTTTCAGAACTAGTAAAACTAATGATTTTTGAATCACATACTTTTTCAATGTCATCATTTTTGACAATACACTGACACAGAAAATATTTGCCTACTGTTGTGACAGTAAATTGTTAAAAAACTGCTGACTTTGTTAAAAAGGCTCTGACTCCAGTAACCCAATAATTTCTTTGATTCTGACCCCAACTCTGACTCTGCAGCCCTGTTATTAAGTTTGTAAAAATCTTACTCAATATTTTAGTACAGTAAATGAGGAAATAAACCCTAAAAGCATACATGTATGTAATAAATTATAACAATGTATTCCTTCCTAGAATTAATGGACTGTAAAATCGACTTTCTGTTTAATGTGTTTCCTTGACAGGAAAAAGCCCATAAGTGTAGGGCACCTAGTGAGTATCAAACTCACTGCACAGTAGTGAGGATCTGTCCGACTCGCTTCTAACCATTATCCAATGGTGAGGTATCCAAATATAGATTAGTTTAGTATGGTATAAGTTACCCAATGAGGATTGAACTCACTTCAGTAATAATGGGCTGTGGGACTAGCTTGCTAACTAATACTCCATGGCAAGGCACCCTTATTGATGTTTACTAAACTTAGCTTAGTATGGCAAAATCCCACAAGTGTGGTGCATCCAGTGAGGATTGAACTCACTTCAGTAGTAATGGTCTGCAAAACTAGTTAGTTAACCATTCCCCTAACATGATAATTCTCTTTCATGATTTTCATCCTTGATTTCCATCATTCTCATTTCTTTCTATTTCATTTATTTGTTATAATGGTTTGCTTATAAAATTTGCAATATAAGTCACTTCTAGTCTCACTGTTCTGAAGATGGTGTGAGTAAACATTGAAATATTAGCAAAATCAACGCCACCTTTCTTGTTAATCAAAAATTGATTACCTACAAGATTTTTATGTATGATATGGTCGGACTATTTTCCTCGTCTATGTGTTCATTTGTTCACAATATTTCGCCAATTCAGCCTCTAGCCTTTGTTGGGTTTTCCTGGTTCTATAATGAGGAATCACTGTTTAGAGCGCATGCTCAATTGGACTGGACATGTCACATACATTTTGTATATCCTATATGTCGGGTTGTGTGTTTGGTGTCAATTCCGAGTTGCTTCACTTTTATTGGATGATCTGTTTGTGTTTTTCTTTTAGATGTCTTTTTGGATGAGGGGTTCTCAGATGCTATTGATGTCAATGCTTGGTTGGCTGAGTGGTTTGACTGAACAGAGTATATGCGCCTCTTCCTTCAGGTGTCATAATCACCAGTTGTTCTCCCTGTCTATGATTTGTACTTCATCCCATAATATATACATATAAAACCGGATATGTTGTGTCCAGTCCAATCGAGCATTCATTCTAAACAGTGATTCCACATTTTAGAACCAGGGACATCCGACAAAAGCTGGAGGGTAGACAGCCAAAATGTTGTGAACAAATGAACACATAGACAAGGAAAATAGTCCGACCATATAATACATAATGATTAATACACCCCATCTTACTAAATTCAGACAAGAATTACAAGATTTTTGTTTAGAATCACCTTTATCTTTTATATATTGAGTTCATTTTGCAAGAATGATGTGAATAATCATGAGAATATGAACCAAATTTAGCACACATTCTTGTTTTGTTAATGAAATGTTGATTAATTACAAGTATTTCGATCAGAATTATATTCATTTTCTCAGATTAAAATGACTAAAATATGCAATCCTATTGTATTTACATATCAACAGTAAAACAGATCCATGCTTTCTCAGAAATGAATGAGATTAAAAATTGGTATGTAAAGCCTGTGTATTTTTTGTGGTCCAGCACTCATGAACTAAAAAAATCAATTCCCTTATTAAAAAATGTTGAGCTTTTTTGTAATTCATCTTATATAAGCAATCAAAACTCATTATAAAATAAAATAAATAAATCAGCAGGCTCAGTGTAGAAATCAATGCTATTTGGAGACTTATGCTGTGCAGAGCTAAAATGAAAACAACCACCAGAGCCTTCCATACCAATAGTTGTTCAGGCTATTAATCTCTTCTGTTGCATTTGTTATTACGACAACCTTTCGACCTATCCATTCTATGGCCTTCTTCAAATGACTGGTGGAAAATATACTGCAACCTATATAATGCAAGCAATTCCATATTTCATATGCATGGTTGCTCTCCAATCTTTTTCTTTAATGAGATGAATAGTCTGAACAACTTTTGGAAGGGTAATGACTCATCACAAAATTACAGAAAAGTATTCCATAGCTGAGAAATGATGCAATCAGTGTTTTGTATATGTACATGGAAAATTTGCATATATATTATTCAGTACATTTAGCCAGATGTTACAGACTGACTGCTGGATTGCTTCTGTTTGCAGGAATCTTTGATGCTGAGATTTTGAACTAACAAAAAATTGAAAAAAATGTAGGAAAACTCAGCTGGATGAACCTAAAGATGGCTGACAAATTGACCAGTCAAAACATTGTGATAAAAGCAACAAAGATGAGAATACTTGAATAACTTGTAGAATAAAGAGTGTCTCATGATAAAACTGATATTTGCTGCTGAATGTGTTTCGCTCCAAAAGGAGCACAGAATTTAATGGTATTGATAAGTTTCCAGGAAATTCACCTGGCCTTAATCCCATCAAGAATCATCATGAATTAGAGCATTGAAAATGTCCTCTTAGACTTGCCCAAAGCACAGCATCATTCTCAGCAGCATTTGATGTGGGTGACTCAGGGCCAGATTAAGAACACAATGGGTCCCATGCCACCCATAATTTTGGGGCCCACCATATTAAAATGGTATGAGATCGGAACAGTAAGTTTATATTGAAACATAAACATAGTAAAATAATTTATTCACATGCTAAATGTATTAAGTAATTATTTTATTCATAATTGATCTTCTTCCCAAGGGAATAGTGATAAAGTTCTATATTGCTATTCATTTGTGGGCCCCATCAATGTCTTAGGCTCTACGTATATAGGCTAATCCAGCCCTGTGGGTTCTGGTAAAGTTTTGGAGAAATTGAAGTAAATGGCAAATCAATAGAAACTTCCTTTACTTGTTTGAAATTAAGTTGTATTTTGCGAAGGCTTCTGGTGAGAAATCAGTCACAAAATTTCATAGTTCTTTTATTTGGTGATGTTTGCAAAAATGTTTGTTTTATGACACACCCTTTAAAAATGATTTAACTAAATAATTAAGTAGGTACATTGCTTATCAGTACACTTTAATAGGTGAATATCTGATCCATCCATTTGAGTGGCTATTTGAGCCATGAAAAACTCCTATCTGATCTTTTGCAACTGTCCGTCCCTACTTT
This sequence comes from Architeuthis dux, assembly GCA_006491835.1. Classification (NCBI taxonomy): domain Eukaryota; kingdom Metazoa; phylum Mollusca; class Cephalopoda; order Oegopsida; family Architeuthidae; genus Architeuthis; species Architeuthis dux. The sequence continues at coordinate 3,584,838 of VCCN01000741.1, read as the reverse complement.
AAATATTAATGTACTTCAGCTCATAATTGACTGATGTGTTGAAATTATGCAATCCGCTTATCAGTGCTAGAAACCAATCAATATTCTAAGCTGGTCAGGAAATGTGAGAAAGCTTTTAGACCACAGGCATGAAAACTTGATCTTCTTCTGGTCTGTCTTGATCAAGTAATTCAATACTAAGTAACTATTATGTTCCATTGAACTGTAATGTGGGCAGTCCATATCCCATTTTACGGCTCTGTACATTCCAGGAATCGTTATTGTTATTGGTATTGTTATGATGATCTGTGCGGTATACCGTAATGTTTCACTGTATCCCCATTACAATAATCCGCAAGGTTTGTATTTGAGGCAAACATAACTGGCAAATGAAAACTGACTCTAGAAATCAAGATGTGTGCAGTGTGTCTGGATTTGCACTGGAACCATTGGTGATCGCATTACGGTTAAATTTAAGATGCTCAGAATCTTTGCAGATGAATAGATTCTAAGGAAATGGTTTGAGTAGTGAGTAGAGGATGGGGAGAGAATGAAATGGAGGAGAGGAGGAGGAAGAAGAAGAGAAAAGGGGTTCAAGGAGAGAGTAGGAGAGGGAAGGAATGAAGGTTGTGAAAAAGATGACCAATGGATTCTGAAGGAATGGTTTGTGGAAACAGTGGAGGAACGGCAGCAGGAGAAAGAAGGTGAAAAGAAGAAAGAGAAAAAAATAAAGAGTAAGAAATAGAGGATGGAAGATAAAGAGGGAGGCATTTATAAGAAGAGAGTAAACAAGATTAAGGTAAAAGATGTGGATGAAAGAAAATATGAAGGAAAGGAGGAAGTGGGGCCAGTTGAAAAGGGAGAGGGAGAAAGAAGAAGAAGAGAATAAGATAAAAAAAAATACAGCTTAAAGAAGAAGAGGACAAGGAGCAAAAAAAGAGAGTAACCTGTAAATAAAGCCAAAGAGAAACTAAAATAAAGATTTAGGAAAAAAAGATTGGAAATCAAACCAAAAATCTATTGCTATTAAATTTCTCCAGCTTTTATAAGTTAATGACTTACTTTAATTTTCTTCTTTAATAAATTTTTTTCAATTAATTTTACTATCATTAAATTTTAATCTACTGAAGTCTCAAAAGTTATATTATTTCTCATTTCTCAATTTTAAGTACAA
>VCCN01000741.1:3569035-3580524 GCA_006491835.1 Architeuthis dux | reverse complement strand
TAGTAAGAAGTGTCGGGGGGGAGCAACATTTTGATCCTCCCCATGCGTAATAGTCCTGTCATTTTTGACGGGTACAATGCTAGTTATAATAATAATTATTTTTCATGAGAGTTAGACTGTAATAGGTGAATTTATCGTTTGGTATTTTCTCTTTTTCTTAAAAAGTTTTGCTGATAAAATTGGTTGGTAAGTAAGTTAATTTTCTATAGTGTAAAAAGGCCCAAAAATACAATAATTAATCATCGCTACCCACATGAGGCCAGTTTGAACACTGTTGCTGGGTTTAGGTTATTCGTGTGTTCTGTCATTTATATGTATCTATCTATGCATCCGGACTTTTCCCTGCCCTAACTGTTCATAGTAGAAATTTTGCACACACACTCTCCTTAGTTTGTGTCCAGCAGCATTCACATTTTTTTTTTAAATCATGAATTTATAGTTCACTCCTAACTGGTAGCATTTTCATCAAAGTAACTTAATTTTACCACCACCGCTGTCAATTTAGGAGGTGTATAAATATCTGTATCAGTCAAATAACCAAATGTGTTCCTTCTTACTAGTTTTATTAAACTAGAAAGAATTTGATAATATTTCATTCATACTTTTGCTTAGTTATCATTGATCAATCTTTTTCTTAACTTTTTCCAACTTAACCGCAGCATCTCTTCTTACCAAATCAATCCCACTCAATCCCCGAAAGCATCTTTACATAAACTAAGTTATGCCATCCAACATTTCAATCCCTCCTCCCAACATCACAGCATTACCTCAGCCTCCAACCCAATCGAAAGTGCCTACCATTGCTACTACCTTTACCCCAACTCAACTCAACTCCCTCCCTCATCACAAGCATTCCAGTTGTGAGTCATTTACATGTCCCTGGCTGAATGTAATTTCTGGAAAAGCAAGTGTTGGTGCCATGCGCGGGGTCAAGAATAACCCTCTACTCTGACGGTGTACTGTTTCATGGCAGCATGATGCTGGCTTTGGTAATGGTAGCCACTTGGCTGACAGACAGGTTCAGAATGTCTGGCTGAGTGCTAAAGTGAGCCAACGTCAAATATGGCTGCCCCTTGGGATACCATTTAGTTATGCAGGCCTTTGGCTCTTATTCATGTTTCTTTCCTCGGTCGGTCTTGTGTACGGGTGTCTTTGCATTGCTGGCTAGATTGAAATATGGGCCTATTTACATAAAGTGTTCTCAGGTTGAATCAGTGGATTCTGGTTTCACACGAAAAAAAAAATGAGGTGAAAAATATCAAAATAATGTTCTGTTTTCCCATAAATAAATAAGTAAGTATATATGCATATGATAATAAAAGTTATAAAATATTGTTTTCTTTCTTTTTGGCTTTTTATTTATTTTTCATTCCTTAGCTATTCTTCTCTTTCTTTCTTATCTCTCCATGTTTTTCTTTCACTTATTCCTTCATTCAAGTATTTTCCTGATATTCTTTCTTGGTCACTTTCCTCTTTAGTCTTTCTTTTCTATCTTCCTCTCTTACTTTTTTCATTTTATACTTTTCTCTCTTTTTTCTAGGTTACATCAATTTCTTTCTTTTTACTCTCATTTCTTATTATTTACCATTATTTGTTTTGTTTTTTCATTCTCACCTTCAAGTATCATTTCCTTTACGACCTTCCCTTTCTTTCTTGAAATTATTCTTCGTTTCTTCTCTTCAAGCATTTCTTTTATTTATTCTTTTTGCTGCTTACAAAACCATTCTGCCTTTTCTTTCTTAACTTACTCAACATTCAATTTCTGGAGATTAAAATTTAAATACCTTCATTAATTAATAAGCTATTAAAATTCGTTGAAAGAACCAAAATAAACTATACATTTTTTAAGATCTTATAATCTAGTCTTCCAGGAACGAAACCATGATTATGCAAATTTAGTCATATTAACTCATTAAATATTCAAAATGGCTGCTACATGAGGAACTGAAAACCAGAATATCCAACTTTGGAACTGTCTCCTCTTTTTAGGCTTCAGGTTACATATTTAAATTTTCATAGATTTGATAGCAGACATTCTCGGCTACAAAATGAGGATAGGATCATAAAATTTTCTTTCATTTTACCAATTTTTATTTAAATTTTACAATAAAACTTGATAAGGTCCAAAATTCATATCGGAAAATTCTATCAGATTTGAACTTTTCGGTTATGATGTTTCTAACTTTCACCACAGTCTATTGCTTTGAATTAGTTTGAATCAGTAGAGTTAAATACTGCTACAATAAACACTGTGCTATGTAACTGTGGCTAGGAGATTAATTAAGCTTACTTTTTCTACTCTTCCTCCACAACAAATTCTGCAATTTAACATTTTTCCTTCACACATCCATTATATCATCGATTCTTCATTTTTTTCTTATTCTTCTGAAATATCTTTCTGGATATTTGTGTGTCACTTCCACATGCATCAAAAATTGCACAATTTATAGATCTTTCAATCTTTTTCCATCTTCATCTAGGCTTGTTTATGCTTTCCTTTTTTCAATAATGAAAACGAATTATAAAAAAAGCAGGAAGATAAAAATGGAGGAGAAAGTTTATTTGAAGAAGCAGAAAGGAGAAATAAGGTAATAACGAAAAAATATAGAAGAAAACAAAAGATGAAGGATGAGATAGGGGAGGAGTGATGGAGAACCGAGAAGAGAAAAGATACTAAAGGGAGAAAAACAGAAGAAGAAGAAGAAGAAGAAGAAGAAGAAGAAGAAGAAGAAGAAGAAGAAGAAGAAGAAGAAGAAGAATATCGGTAAATCCCTCATCACCAAAGTTTAATGTCAGGGTGGAATCATTTTTGGTAATCTTCAATATTTTAGTTGACATAAACATCCGCCACAAATAAAATTTATAAAAAAGAAAACATACTGACAAAAATCTTCTTGTCCCTTCAAAATAAATTCCATCATTAGGCAGATCAGTGAGTTAGTGGAAAACCTGAAGTATGCCATCTCAAAAATGTTTGGTACATCAGAAAAAAGAAAGAAAAAAGGAAAATCTTTTTGAAGTGAAATAAACAGAAAGTGATGCAAAGGACAGGCTGATAAACTAGGAATGTACCCTGCAATGTGGAGAAGATCCTTTAACCTTTTGCACAGTGGATCACTTAACCTGACCTGAAATAACAACACCTAATACTCACAAATCCTTTGAGCCTTGAGTTTTGAACAATCGTTAAATGTTACAATAACATGGGAAAAAAACTCTTTTCTTAAATAATTATTGATGAATTCTTAAGTATTTCCATTTTGAGCATATATATATATGAAGACCACACTGAAAAACGCTCAAACTCTTGTTTTTATCATTTTGAATAATTTGGATTTTAAACTTCAATATGTAATGGTTCTTTTAGTAGATGGGTAAACCTAAAAGCTAAATAACCGTTGAGACTGATCGTTTTTACAAATATATTGTAAATAACTATAGAGTTTAACTGTAGTCAAACCTAGTAGGGGCAGTAACTAAAAAACTGCAAAAATTGGATTTGATCATTTTTCCTGTGTGGTCTTCATACAAGCCTGGCTGCTGCAGGGTCAAACTCCACTCTTACTTCTATTCTGATTGAAGATGATACTACAACTTTTGTATTGTATATATAAAAAAAAAAAATTATAAAGACATATTTTTTAGTATAAATGTATTTATCTATTAGAATGAAATAAGCACTTGCGTAACAGTAAGATAAATCTTTTAAATATGTAAGACTTGTCAATTTAGCTCAGTTGGTAAGAGACCATCTTACCAATCAGTTGATTGTGGTTTCAAATTTTGGTATGGGTATGGTAATTTTACGGCAGGAAAACAAAGTCAACTCTGGAGTTTGACAAACATCAAACAGTAAACCAGAGCATTGATTGTCCTGTTTGATGGGTTAGATAAAGTGTTAGGATAAATTCTGAAGGTAGGAAAATGTGTTCCATTTGAACTCATGGACATTGGTTAGCTTTTAAACACTTGCCTTTCTCTACTTGTTCAACATATAATAAAGTCAATTAAAAACAGTACTGGCAATAAAACATTATTTTGGCTTTTAGCTATTTTGGCTGACAGATATGGGTGCTGCAATGTTTTGCTAAAAAACACTGCAAGATATGTAAAAAATGAGCAGACTCGGTCACTGCAAATGTGACGGTCAAACAGTACACAAGCTCACTCAATGGCATCTCACTGCCCTCTGAGTAACCCAATGGGATAGTTTCTGTTCATGCATGCTTATTAAGGTCCCCTTGGGTTGGTTGCCAAGTTACATCAAAGCCATACAGCCAATTCTCGAGATATTCAAAATGGCTGGATACTTTTCGGATAGACCCTGTATTGATTATTTTCATTTATATTTATTATGCAATAGAATGTTTAGTCTAAAAGGAGATTAGCATTTAATTAAAATCTGATGGTTTATGGCAACACTGGTGGTACCAAGCCAGTCAAAAGGTCAAAATTGATATGGACTCTGAAAAATTGATTTGTCAATTCCATTAAATATTAGATGAGAATTTAAATCTAAGTTTTAAAATATATACATACACCTGGCTTTCTCTTCTTGCTCAACATAGAATAAAGTCAATTAAAAACAGTTATTGGCGATAAAAAATTATTTTAGCTTTGGGAATGCCAGAAATCACAGGGAGCTGAATCTGGACTGTTAGAGGGCTAACAGATATGGGTGCTGCAATGTTTTGCTAAAAAACCCTGCAAGATATGTAAAAAATGGGCAGGCTCAGTCACTGCGAATGTGATGGTCAAACAATACACAAGATTACTCAATGGCATATGGCAGACATGGGCAACCTTTCTCGAGCAGCCGGCTGCATGAGATATTGCTAAGCATAAACCGGGCCACAAATTCACCATCAGAATAATGTTTAGAATGTTAGGAACCTTTTTTACTAACAACATAGCTCGCATGCACTATTTCTCTATTTAGGCTACCAATCTGTTTCTTTAGTGTTTCAATTTTAAGCTTTCTGATATCTCCTTTAAATTTATCAAACCTGGAATGTGTAATGACGCTTAACGTTAAATTCTTTAAATGCAGAGTGGGATTCAGAACATATTAGACACCTTGGTCTGTTTTTTTACTTCATCAAAGAAGTAATCATTTGTCCACTTATCCTGGAATTTTCTCATTTCTTCAAAAAAGGTTCCCATTTTCTTAGATGAAACTTTAATAAAACTTTATTTTCCTCGAGGAATTAAGCGTACCAATCAGAAAGTCAAAAGGGCCGCATGTGGCCCACGGGCCGCAGTTTGCCCATGGCTGGCATGTGGCATACATGTGTGTGTGTGCATGTATATATACATGGTGCTACCCAAAAGGTTTGGTGAATTTGACCATGAAAAAATGTACATCTGTACATCTGTCTATATGGATGTATATATGCTTATGTAGATATATTTTCATATATGTATGATTGTATGTGAAAATGCATATATATTTATAGAGTCAGTTTAATGTGATTTGTAATAGATGAAATTTTATTTCACTTAGATAAATAAACAATAATTTAGTTCAAAATTAGTAAATGAACAGTTCAATTTTTGTTTATTGTTTATGAAATATTATTGAGTAGTTCTTGCTGATTAGTGTTGAAAGTGACTGTTTATGAAATTGGTTGACTGTATAAATGAATCTGTTTTTATACATTGTATATGCAAATTTAAAGGAAAAGTGTTTTGCGTGTGTGTATATGTGTCTATTTATGTATACATGCATGTGCTTATATGTATGGCTATGTATGTACATGTATATGTTGTGTTTGTGGTTAGGGGTTTTTATGTGTATGTGCCTCACCGACACACGCAGACACACACTGACACAATAACACACAAACCGGAATACACAAGCACATTTAAAGTCATATACCTGCCACTTAAAAGCTAAAATAAAAACACATCAGTCAACTCTTTATCTAAGCACCTTTACCCCCACTGGCTCAAGATTGCCTCAACTTGTCCCTTTGGCTGTTATCTAGGTCAATTCACATTCCTTTCTTTCTTCTTCACCAGAACAAGACCAACATAAGATTTTTCACTTCATTCGCCTGTTTCACTCTCGAGATGAAAGACTGCACAGTACATTTTCTGCATTGTTCAGACTTCTTCTGATGATGTCGGTTCCACAACGAAATGCATAAAGGCTTATTTTCATGATAATAAATATGTTTGAGACGTAACACACTTTTCTCAATCTTTCATTTCCACATTGTCAAATTACCTCTACCAACTTCTCTACATGTATATTGATGTCAATGCAGATGTATGTATACAGCTATACATGTGTATACATATATATGCATAAATATGTAGATGTTGATATATATGGTATACAATAGGATAAATATTATCCGACATAATGATGCTAGGAAAAGACAATGTGGAGACTCAGAATAATTTGCAAAAAATTATTTATTACCTTAACAAGTTTCAGCTGAGAAATCCGTCCGTTTTCAAAAGGAGTTCAGAGAAACAATGTGTCTTATATAAACCTCAGTCGAAGTAAGACACATCGTTTCTCCAAACGGCTTTTGAAAACAGCTGGTTTTCTTGGCTGAAACATGCTTTTTTGCATATTATTCTGTGTCTCCACATTGTCTTTTACTAGCATCATATATATATATATATATGCTCCTCTGTAGATACATATATTATCTGTTCTCGTTATTATTTTCATTTTTTTCCTTACTTTATCTTTACATTTAAACATTTCTCTTATAGATCATGTTTTTTTCATGTCAAATACGATGTACATAATCTATTGAAATATTGAAATTCCATCATCTTTTTTTAAATCTAATTTTCCTCATCAACAATTATATGTCTGTAAAATGAATTTCATAAGTCATCTTATCATTTCAGAATAATGCATTACATTTTTCTGTTCACCTTTTCAATATTTCTTGATATTTTTGCTTCTTTTCATTCATTTCAAGTAGCTGCATTGAAATCATTCTTCAAGATATTTCAATTCTTTTATCATAGAATTGTCTTTTTTTATTGTTAATCTTTTGACTTGATTTTTTTAATGCTATCTTGATCTGATAGTAACATCCATTATTTATAGATTTGTCACTGTAAGGATACGTTATCAAAGTATCAAACCATTGTTGGCAGAGATTAAAAACCTCTCAGATAATATCATGGGAAAATATATGCACATGAAAAGTATCACTTATATGTTTTTGTTTGTTTGTCTTTCAGCATCAGAGCACGGAAATAACAAATGAAGTGTATAAGAAATATTTAACATAATTTAAAACATTGTAAAATTATGTGTTATTTTTTAAATAAAATAGTTAAAAGTTTTTTCAGTTTGAGTTTAAAATATATTTGAATTAATTATCTGATGAATCATTGTCTATTATTATTAATTTTTTACCAGTATTTCTTTCTTCTTATTTCTGCTGCATTTTAATGCAACTCTCATACTGTCTTCTATGGTCACTAATAAGCAGTATTGATCAGAAATAAAGAATAAGCCTCTAGTGAAATTTAAACTCACATCTTTTTTCCTTGGGAAGCCTTCCTTTGCAGGGAAACTGCCTTACTGATTACCCCGCAACGTCTATCGGTCACAGAAGCTCAAATCTAACCATATAGCTTTCATTCTTTTCCCATTAGTTTTTGGCCAGCCCAAACAAATCCTTTTTTTGCTTCCAGATTCATGAAACTCTTTAGAAATATAATTTAAAACCTGCCCCAGTAAAATATCTTTCACATTTCTTTGGTTAAAATGCAATTTCTTGGAAGAAATGTGGATTCAAGCAATTTTTCATTACTACAAGATATGTGTGGGTGTTGCTATTTGATAACATGTTTCTCTTTTCAATGAAAACTAAAAACATTTTATTGTTAAAATATTTCAAACTTGTTTAAAATTCTTGTTCTCCATCATTGAAATTATCTTCCAACTCAAAATCATTTACATTGCTTGAAGTAATCAGTTGATAGTCATTTCATTTTATGTTTCAGAAGTACTCCTGAAGCAGTAACATTGATTCAGATGCATTTTACATTGTTACAATAATATTCATGACACTCCTTGGAACTTTATCTCCGATTTATCACTCCTTTGTTATGTCACTCCTCTTACTAACACAGTCTGTTCTATAAAAGTCAAGAAGTGTCTTATAATTCCAAAATATCTTGAACTTCCCAATTACTAGCAGAGGGTGCCTCACCTTGGGATGATGGTTGGCAAGCTAATCGAGTTGACCATTATTTTATATTACATTATATATACAGCTTAAACATTTGATTGAACCAACAAAGATGAGGATGATGGTCCGAAAATATTTACAGGATAATAAAAATCTAAAAGAAGTCTCTGGCAGAAATGCTGTGATCAAATTAAAAATAAAAATACTTGTTCAAATAAGTCATAAAATAATAGGAAGATCTCATTTCAGAATTACATACCATTGAGTAAATTACGAGATCTGTCCGGAAAGTACCAGCCATTTTGTATACCTTGATATCTGATTGTAGTATCTTAATGAAACTTGTCAATTGATCAGAGAGGACCTTATTGCACATGCATGAACATTCTCCCATGGTTACTCAGTTGGCAGTGATGCCATTGAGTGAGCTTGTGTACTGTGTGACCATTGCTTTTCTGGCTTTTCCCTGATGAAAAGGAAGAGATTTCAGACCATGGACAAGATTAAGGAAAACGCGACAAGGTAGCTGATAGTGATTCCAAAATTGGACTTTGCAGACTGTTTTGAAACATGGAAGGTCTGAAGGGGAATACCTTGAAGTGGACTAAGGCGTAGGTAGGATATTTTTTTGTTAATATCAAATGCAGACCTTTTCAGACAGACCTTGTATTTTGTACAAAACATTACAGGCCTTATTTTGATATATATATTTTTAATCTCAAATTTCTTTTCTATAGCTATTACTATTTTCAGCAGACATATCTAAAGAGTAAAAAAACCTTTCAGAAATATCCATAATGAAAGTAGTGGTGGTAATGAGGCTTTACTGGAAGCGGATGATACACAGGGGAAATTTTGAAAAATGAAAAACACACAAGTTTATTTTAGGTCAGCAATGTACATTTTTGTAACCTAATTTCCTGAATGCTAGAAAGTAGAAACTAACTTTTTGGCAAGAAACTGTCTCATTAGAAGTAATTAATTCTGAATAAAAATAGTGACATTTTGTTCTGTTTTCATTTCTCCAGTCATTTTGTTTTTTTACTCCTGTTTTCTACCACTTGGAAAATTAAGAATTAATGCCTTGAACAAAAGGTCATCAAACTTGTAGTTCAATACCTATTCAGGAGAATTGCTTTCAGTCGTTCTAATTTTAGAAGCCACTAGACAACCCTGTGACCCATTGGGTCACCCTTTGAGAGAAAATTAATGCAATCTAATGTAACCAGAAGGAACCCGTTTTATTTTACACATTTGCAAATAAATAAATAAGGGAGACTACTGTATAATTAGCATTTTATAGTTATCCCCTTAATATAGATAGAGGTGAGCACAAATGCAGACCCCACACTATTATTATTAAGTTGCAAATCACCTGGATTCTTTTGCGTTCTTTATGTTTATGGGTACCTTAATTCAATACCTCTCACTACAATGCACCATTTTGGCTTCTTAGAGGTAACATACAAATAAAAAAAATCAGACTTTTAGTATTATATAGATAAAAATTATCTGAATTTTTAAAATGAAGACTCTTTTGTGTTGATTTTGGGGTCTTTGTAAACTCTCAAAGAATATGTATAATCATTTCTGCATGTTGGTCATTCTGTGGGGGAGGGAATTCACTGAAAATTGAATTATTAGCTGTTGCCTACTTTTTGTAATGTCTATCTTGCTTAGACTTCTTAAAACTTGGAGTGAAAAAGAGAAATTGTATTGTGTTGCAAGAAGGCATATAGGAATGCATTTTGAAAAAGTCAGACAACCTGACAGGGAATAGAAAGAGAATGTAAAACAATACAACTGGATGTTCTTTCAGGTGCATCAGGCTGTATACAAATTTACTGAAATTTAAATGTATAGGATTTTCTAAGGCTACTCTGTTATTAGCATATAGGCTGCTACTATTTTTTATCATATAGGCACCTGATTTTTCATTTTCACTGGAGAATTCACAGTGCAGCACAGTTATTCTGTTAACCATCTATAATATTATTCTGGTTGTTCTTACCAGCATTTGAATGTTATGCTTTCAGAAATAACATAAGGGAAATGTTAGGTAGTTTAATAATAGGGTGGAAAAAGAGAGGAGAGAAAAGAGAGTTAGGTAGTTTAAATAGAGGGTAGTAAGAGAGAGCGAGAGTGCAGAAAAGAAAGATAGGTAGTTTTTTGAGGGGGTAGGAAGATTTTTGCATATGATAAAAATATGGATGGGCAACAAAGATTGGAAGGGATAAGGAAGAGAATGAGAAGGTACAAACAAAGGGTGAGAGAAGTGCAGAGCCATCAGATAATGTATAATCTTAGTTGTCAACACCTGTTAAATTTCCAAGGGTTCAGCTAGTTATAATTAATGTAGAAGTGAATACTTTTTACCCGAGTCTTATGTTGTGAAATATGTATGCACGTGTTGGAACACTAAACAAAGGGGAAAGCTGTTAGTTTGAGCAGGAATTAGTTGTGGGAGTCTGCCAATCACAGAGTCTCTTACAAAGTGTTCTGGTTTGCCTGGCCAATTAGCGTACAGCTTTAAAGTAGCTCTCTCTTCTCATTGGTTGACTCTTCAAACGAAGAAGCCATTAGTCTGGACGAGAGAAGTGAGAGATTTTGATTGTTACAGTCAGCGAGATGGGCTGGTAGTATACATACACCTCTTCCCAGCTTCGGCTAGTGAGGGAGTGGGAAGTTGAATAGGAACTATGTGAAAGCTAGGTGAAAAGTCGCTGTCCAACTATGAATAGTAGTAGGGACTTAGATACTCAATGCTTCTCTCAGTTTTGTTGAGGGAAATCTTTGTTCAACGTTACTGTTTTTCTGTCAAATTTGAACCGTTCTCTCCCACTCAGATATAGTTCAGCTCTTTCAGATTTTGTTTTCATGCCTTTTTTTCCATAAGCTGCTCTTGTGACTTCAATGAGGCTGTTCGAAACATAACAGCTTTTTGGTGCCAATGCAAATACGTTTGCATGCGGTCATGCAACACTAGTTGGCGTAAGGGTTTTATGATAATTGTGTTTTTTCTGTTGTATAATATATGCTACAATGATCATTGAGTAATGGTATTTTGCGCATGTCACAGTTTGTCCATACCTTTCTAGACACCCTGACATCATCATAACTCATGAGACAGCAGGGAACAGTTATACAAATCCGCTCATCACAACTTCTAGATAAAGGTTATTGGAGCAGCAATGAATCCACTCATAGCTGTATATTGTTTATATATATAGATATATATATATATATGTGTGTTTTTTTATGTATTTGTTGAAAATACACAGTGTTCCATATTTTAGTAAATAAATCAATAAAATAGAG
>VCCN01000741.1:3474920-3488992 GCA_006491835.1 Architeuthis dux | reverse complement strand
CGGACCAAAGTGCCATAAAACAACATATCAATACATACATGCTTTTAGAAAGCCCTATACGTGAAATCCTTGTAAACAACATTCATACATTATACAGGGAGAATTGCAGAAAAAGACTTATGATCTTTGAAGTCTTAGTCATTAAAAAGAGACAATATTTTTTTTTTTTTTTTCTCCTTCCTGTTATACAATGATCTGTTTATATGGTCACATCTATCACTTGATACATTTTCTGTTTGTCGGTCATAAATACATTTTTTCTTCTTTCTTTGGTTTAATTGATATATTTGGGCTGGTTTATTTTCTTGCCTTTGAGGACAATTTTCATGTTATTCTCTCACCATTTTTCTTTCTAAGATGTTTGCAGAGAGATCTTTTGCTTTTCACACTCTTTATTCTTGATGTTTTTATTTGCTTGCTTGTAGTTTTGTCTTTGACACTCCAAAAGTTGAGCTTGTTCTGACTTGTTTAAGAACATAAATCCCATCAGGTGAAGGAATTGTTAATTTTGATGCAGACAGTGTGCCATTTTTCCACACCTAATGAGCTAGACACATAAATCAAGAAGAATTTAAAAAGAAGGAAGAGAAATGTTTATATATGAATAAAGGATGTGTTTTTCTGACTACATCATCAAAATATTGCATAAAATATTATCGCTTTTTAACTGTTGTCATATTGCAAAAATGATTTTTTAATCTAAAATTTCACTTTTTGTTTAAAAATCTTTCCCACTTGAAACAAATATTAAGTAAAACATATTAGAAAAAGGATTATAAATAAAAACTGGAGTGTAAAAAGTAATACAACTGAACGAAGATTAAAAGAAATGCTCTTGAAAAACAGTTCTGAATACATTATATTTTCAGCCTTAACATGTTCACTGCCACATGACACATTGTGTGTTTTGTGGCATGTTGCATCCTGCCTCTGATTCACATGTGTGTCCATTTCACAGTTTTATTTAAGACAATATAAATAGCTACAGCAACACGCTTGTCTAAGTTTCTGCCTTGTGGCACAGAGCAGAGGAAATGCTTGTTTTGTTGCGCTGTGTGTTGCGCTATCCAAGGTAGCAGTGAACGTGTTAAATTTGATGCTACTAATTAAATATATTTTGTACTATCTGTTTGTAATGTGAATTGCGTTTCACCATTTTATTCCGAGCTAAGGTTGCCTACAACAACAATAAGAAGAACAAGATGGCTGCTTATGACCATAAAACATATATACAAAGGGAAGTAACTCTTAATCATTATTAGTAGTAGGAATAGTACATAAACATAGACATGTGTGGACTAACTTCCCTTATGCCAACAAGAATTTGAATTAAAATTTTAATTCAAATCAAAGTCTCTTGTTTGCCACAGATTTCACATTGGTCTAATCATAGGACCAATCACCAAAATAGTTTGGGGTTTGTCCCGTTGTGATTCTTCTTGGCCTTTGTGATGTTTCTTCAATCTCAGGTGGGCAGTTTCTTTGGGTTTTATCCCTGCTAAGGTGAACATCTTTCATTATGATTGCCATCATTATCACAAGTAGTTTCACATTCACAATCTCTTTCTTCCATAGAACTGTAATCTGTAATCTGTAATCTGTAATCTGGTCTTGATTCAAATGCTTTCTGTTTCTCACAAGTCTTTTTCCATTTTCTAATTCGATCAAGTATCTTCGATATTCAAATTTCTCTACTATAGTTACTTTTTCCAATATTTATTTTTAGCATATGGTTGGACTATTATTTGACCACCAACCGTTAACCCTTTATGGGGTAAGTGACTATATATGATCGCTTGAGGACCTGTCAGCCACATGCAAATATTGTAACCACAAAGACAACATAATCCGCACCAATGTGGTTTACAAGCTTTTCAAAGACTTGTGCTTGAACAAAAACAGAAACTGTTTTGAGGCATACCACACCGTATTAAATTCGTCTGTTTTTGGCCCGCACAATGAAATTTAAAAATCAACCCGGAGATGTTATTCTTTTTTGCCAACATCAATTTTTTGTATCTATTCATTATATTGAATGTTATTCTTTAATTCTATGTTTTATTTAACTTTCTACTTTAATTTTTAATTTTTTTATATTTTCGGTCATTTTTTCGGTGATCACTTCATCAGAGGGTGTTTTGCCCCCATAAACAAAAAAATTTCAGAAAACTTGCAACTGAAAATATCTTCTAATTAGGTCTAGTTTAACATACAAAATGGTTGTTTTGATATCTAAAATATTTTTAGGGGTGACCTATAAAGGATTAATTCTGTCAAATCGTGTGCATTTTTATCATAGTATTTCTTTTGATCTCTTTTTGCTTTCTGCAATTTATTCTTGATTTCATCTGCATTGTGAGGTGTCAAATTCTTTTTCATTGTAGGTAGAACATTTCTCATTTGTCTTCCAAAGAATCTCTGTGCTGGTGACATTCCTATCGGTTTTGATGGTGTATTTATATATTTCAAAATTGCAAGTGGAGGATCGCTATTTTCATCACTGCAATTTTTCATTATTCCTTCAACTTGTTTGACAGCTGACTCTGCCATTCCGTTTGAATTTGGCATATTCGGTGAACTAGGATTCCATTTGAATCCGTATCTAGAGGCTAGCTTTTTCATCATTTCATTGTCAAATTCAGGGCCTCAATCACTTACAGCTTCTTCTGGTATGCCATATCTCATGAAATGCTTCTTTAGCAAATTGACTGTCCAAATTGATGTTGTCCCGTGGAGTTGATCTACTAATGCATAATTAGAAAAATATTCCACACAGATCAAATATTTCTTTTTATCAATTGTCATGATATCTAGACCTATATTCTGGAATGGATATTCAGGCACAGGCCTTGGAATTAGTGTCTCTTTACAATTCCTTTTTGAGTGATTGTTACATGGCTCACAATTCATGTGTATTTCTTGCAGTTCTCGTCTCATTCCAGGACAAAATATTGTATCCAAAACACGTCTCAGGCTGCTATAAACAGCCAGGTGACTCTTATGTGCTGCTTTCATTTTCATCTCATCAAAGCATGATCTTTATAAAAAAATTAGTCCATCTTTCATTGACAAGTAGTCCTTAAACTTATAGAAGCACTTTAATTGCGGCTTCATGTCCTTAGCGTTCCTCAGAAATCCTTTCTTGATTAGCATAATCAAATCCTACAAAATCTCATCATCTCTTGTAGTGCTAACTAAATTGTCTCTAGTTTGATCACTAATAGCAAGAAATTCCATCAGATTCACATCATTAAACTGGAATTGAAATTGTTCATCCTTCACTGGAGCTTGTGACAAAGTATCCCCAATTATGACTTCCTTGCTACTCTTTATATAATCTCATAGTTGAAATTTCTGAATTGAAAGCAACATTCTTAGCAATCTTTTTGGTACTTCACCCAAAGGCTTCTTACTTATTGCTTCCATGGCTTATGATCTGATTCTACTGCTACATGTCTTCCATAACTGTAATCACTGAATTTATGCAATCCAAAGACGATGGTTTTCATTTCTTTTTCAATTGGAGCATAATTCTTTTCACAATCGTCCCAAATGCACGAAGCAAATGAAACAGGTTTTTTATCCTGCATGAGGACCGTTCCAACTTCTACATCAGACATGTCTGTCTGAACAATAGCAGGTTTCTTTAAATCATAGTAGGTTAGGACTGGACTGGTGCATTGCATATGGCTTTCTTTACATTGGTGAATGCCTTCTGCTGTACTATTTAGCCTATTTAGTGGTTCACATTTTGTTAAAGTATATTGAATCTTGAAAGATACTTAACCATATCTAGGAATTATCTCAAATGATACAAATCAGGAGTTCTGGAAACTCCACAATTGCATGCATCTTCTCTTCATCAGGCTTAAGAACTGAATTTGTCAATACATGACCCATATAAGAAATTTCCTCCGTCATGAACTTGCATTGTCTAGATTAATCTTGATGCTTGTTTCTCTGCATCTTAGCAAGTATGCCTTCAAATTACAATTGTGATCATCCATGGCTTTGCTCAAGTTTTTTCCGAATCTTTCTACCAAACAATCATCCTGAATTATATCAACACCGTTTAGCTTTTCAAATTGCTCTATCATTCTTGATTGGAAAGCCTTACTAGCTGGCATGATGCCCATTGGTAATCTCTTATATCTATAATTTCCGTAAAGTGTTCTGAAAGCTGTCAACTTTTTCGATTCTTCATCTAGCTTACAATGCCAAAATCCACACATCCAATTTGCTGAACTTTATCAATTTCTGAATAGCAAATTTGTGAATCACTTATTCCAAACTTGGGATTTGGCAATTATAACTGTTTGCAAACACCTTATTCAGTGGTTTCGGGTCCAGGCAGATTCGCAATTTTCCACTGGATTTCTTTTCAATTACATAGCTATTCAGCCATGAACTGGGTCCTTCAATTTTCTCAATAATGTCATCTCTTATCATTTTGTCTAATTCATCCTTGAATTATCTTTCCAGAGCAAATGGAATTCCTCTTATTGGTTGTAGCACTGTAACTGCATATGGCTGCACTTCAATCGTCAGCTCTCCACTGAATTCACTGATTCTGTCTTTGAAAACATCCGAAAATTCTAATAAAATCTTTTGTATTGATTCATCCAGATCTAAATCTCTAATCCTTTTTTAAAATTATGAATGACATAGCCACGTCCAATCGAAATGAAAATCAAATCACTTACTGTCCATTTTCTTGTCATTAATTTGGTCCATTTTCTGACACCATGGTTCTAATGTGAGAGAGATGACTCTAACACATGCATTGCGTTTCACCATTTTATTCTGAGCTAAGGTCACCTACAACAACAATAATAATAAGATCAAGGTGGCCGCTTATGACCATAAAACATATATACAAAGGGAAGTTACTCTTAATCATTATTAGTAGTAGGAATACTACATAAACATTGACATATGTGGACTAACACTATCTCCTGGGAAAAACATGTACGTTAAAGTTTTTAAACCACAGAAACACACATGGAAACATTTATAGCAACCGGGATTCTAATCATATCTAGCAGATGAAAGGTAAGAAAAACAGTTTTATGATTTTTTAAATATTTTTTCAATCTCCATGATTAAAGTGGCTGGCAAATTGTTTTTTTTTATTTTTAAAATGACTGTCCTAGAAGACCTGATTTTATATATTAAAATGTTCATGCACTGAACCTTTGCTTTTTTAATTATATTAAGAGCTTTAACACAAGGTCTTTTTAAAAAGATTTTATCTCTAATTTTGATGTTGAAGCTGATGGTGTTCTAATGGTGATGTTCTAATTTCAGTAGTGCACTAAATTTGTATGTTCTTAGCTTGGCTCAGTTAACTTTACAGTAATGTGACAGTTTATATGAACTCACTGGTTACTCTTTAAATTACAATATGATATCTATAAGCCTTATGCCAGACTTGCCTGAATGCAAGTAGCTACACACAATTACAGATGATAGCATGTGTATGTGTCTGAAAGCAAGTACAAATACTTGAGAAAAAAAACAACATTTTGATCCAATAAAACATAAAATGGGCCAGAAAAGAGGATTGCCACTCTGATTAATATTCCTGATGCAAAACAAGCAGGTGCCTAACTTTCTAAATAATTGTTAGGTTTATGTAATTTAATTCATCAAAAGAGGAGATACTGGTGACCAAGCGGTTAGCAGCACAGAAAATGAAATTGGTGAACCAAGTTCAAACTCCAACTGAGACAATATGCATTTACTTTGCACTAATGCCCTTGAGAAAGGCATGGATCCATTGCTCCCCCTCCAGCTATAGGTAAAATAGCAGGTGAGGTGAGTGACGCCACTTCGGGGGCTTGTCGCTCCCAAGTCTATTTTCACATATTGCAAACCTTGTGGAACTTTGAGGTCATGCCGGAGACAGAGAAGCATAGAAAGAACTGGTGATATGTGATGCCCAAGCATGGACGGTGTTGCCATACCCAGCATAAGAGTGATATTTGATTTTGCTTTGAATTTATAAAAACAAATTGTCCCATGACCTGGGATTTAAAAGTTATAAGTAGCATTATCTGTTTGACTTGGTAATTTTCAGGATTCATAAAAATCAATCAAATGATGGAATTAGAAGTTTGTGCACCAAACCGCAAAAGTTACCAATAAGTAATATAACAGTTATTATGTCCTCTTATGCAGGGCTGTAGCTGGAGATTTGGGTGTATTTAACCAGATGTCCACCCAGAGCAGAGAATGTCCCTTGATCCTGATGACTATGGTCTTAGAAGGTGATCTAGGTTCTAGGTTAAGGCAGATTTAGCTTCATTGGTAAAGTGTTAACTTAGTTTAAGTCCAATTATAGGCTTTTCTGCCATTTTCTAGTCCTGTACTCATGGCTAAACCTGTTATCAATTGTTTTAGGCACAGATGATCTTCTGTATCCTTATTCACCTAAATGTAGCTGGAATTGGGGTTTTTCTTTATGTTTATGTAGAGGGAGAATTTTAAAATTATTAAAATCAAAATTTAGCTCCAATAAGTCTGCCGGGTCTGACATAGGTAGGACTCACAGGTTAGTGTGCTAGAGGTAAGGAAAAATCTTAAATTCTTTGGGTAATGTTTGCCTTTTATCTGACCCAAAGCAAAACCCACCCCACCTCTATTGTTTTGATTTTTTATTACTTTTTCCCCCACCCTTTTTTTACAAAAGACATTTCCCAAAAACAGACAATTTAAGCATTGAAAGTTGAACAAGAAGGAAAAAGTTGGTCAAATACATTAGTAGGTGAAAGGTTAGATTAATTAGTAGTGACAAAAGTAATTATTGAAATCAAAACTTAGCTCCAATAAGTCTGCCGGGTCTGTCATATGTAGGACTCACAGGTTGGGGTGCTGGAGGCAAGGAAAAATCTTAAATTCTTTGGGTAGTGTTTGGCTTTTATCTGACCCATAGCAAAACCAACCTCTATTGTTTAGTTTTTTTTTATTTCTTTTTTCCCTCTATTTTGTTTTACAAATGGCATTTTTTTAAAAACAGGCAATTTAAGCATTTTTTTTAACAAAAAAGCTGAACTAGAAGGAAAAAGTTGGTCAAACACATTAATAAGTGTATATTTAATATATATAAATCTGATGTATCGTTAGAGATATAACCTTCAAGATGAACATTATGCTTAGATAAAATCTGTTAATAATTACAAATTACTTATATATTCAATGAAAATTGCAGCAAAAATTTCGGCCAATTTTAAAGCATAATGGATGATGGTAACTCTCAAAAACATGCTTGGAGGTAATCAAATATTGATTACTTATAAACATGTTTTGAGGAGTTAACCTTCCTCCTTTAAGTCTTAAATTCTATGATGGAGAAGGTTTTGAACAAATATATGGATACTAATGAATAAGATAAAGTCTAAGTCAGCATCATAACTGAATTATATTCAGGGAATAAAATTTAAAAAATGTATTTGAAAACCTATGACTTTTTTATGGGATCAAATATTAAAGATGATTAAGTGATCTCTGGACTACCCTTCAAAAACTATGTCTTTCCAATTAGTTTTATTTTATTTTTATTTCTCTTTCTTTTTTTCTCTGTTTTTTTTACATTTTCTTCTTTTCTTGTCACTTTCAGATGTTCATATTTGTACTTTTTTTCATATACCTCTCTTTCTCTTTCAAATATATAGTTTCTTTTTCTTTATCTCTGATAAATATGTATACATACATGCATGCCTTTCTTTCATTCTCTTAGCTGTGTACACATTACATTACCTCTTATCTTTCTTTCTATCAACCTTTCTTTATCACACACTCTCATGCTCTTTCAGTAATCTATTCTTTCCACCTATTTTGTGTAAGTATATATACTTACTCTTTCTCTCTCAGTTCTATGTGCACAGATTTTTTCTTCATTCCTCTTTTATCTTTCTCCCAGCTTAGAATAATCTCAAAGATGTTACTTTCATAATCTTTTTTCCTCTTTTCAAGACTTACTGTCTGTGGCAAGAGATGGGCTTTAAGTGAGGGGGGTTAGTGCACAGCAGAGGGGCTTAGGTCAAGTGGGGAGGGGTCCAGCGGATTGCCAGAAGACTCTTATCTTCTTTAGAAAATCTTCTCTCATCCTCTTTCTGCTTAAATGTTGATGCGGTGGTTAGTTGGCAGTCTCACTTGACAAAGCCAAAGAAAGGTGAGGTGAGGCCTTAACTTTCTACTGGGCTGGATTGGTAGGATGAGGGAAATGTTTGCAAAAAGACAATTATGTAAAACAAAGAGAAACAGTCAAGCAACAAAGTTTCCCGTGCTGTTACAGAGTTGTCTCCCTTTTATCTTGTATTTCTTTTGGTTTTATTATTGTTCTCCTTCATCCAAAATTTTACTATTTTATACGTTTTTTTATATTCCTCTCTTTCTCTCCCTTTTTTTTTTTCACTTTCTCTTCTTGATCGTTCTTCTTTTACTCTTCTTTCCTTCTTCATTCGGTTTTCTACTTTTGGATCAAGGAATTGGATGTTATCATGGTGGGGATTGGAGGCCTTTCATGGCTTATCTGCTGAAGATGTTCAGTTGGAACCATTCTCCTTTTACTTTTCCATTTTCCTTCTTTCTTCAAACTCCTTTCTTTACTGCTCTTTCTTTTTCTCTTCTTATTCCTTTTGATCAAGAAATAGGTTTTCATGAATTTCAGGGGAGAGTGTCTGCCATGGTTCATTTGGCAAAGACTTTCTTTTTCGTAATTGTTTAATCTTATTTCTTGCATTGTCTTTCTTTCTCTTCCTTTACTTCTTGCTTATTCTTCTTTTCTGTCGAGTGGTGTAATGGTTTCAAGCACAGAAAAGAGAAGCAGAAAATTTGAATTTTAGCTCAGACTCAGTTCAAACCAAAACCATATAAAATACTTCACAAAATTTTATTTTAGAAGAAACAAGATAATAACAAATATAAAAAGTGATATAAAATTGAACCACTATTAAGGTAACTGAAAATATTTAGGTACCATTGAGATCCCTCTTTGACACAGCCATATAAAGTTAGATTCCTATAAGATTCATGTGTTAATAATTTTCAGCACAGAGTCTGCATGTGACAGAAAATCATATAATTATTTTCCTTACATTTAGGAGAAATTAATCTTGATTTTATTAATTATTATCATTGATTTAAATATTATTATTATCTTAGTTCCCAAATAAAGAGAAAATCTGCATAACAACAGTTCTAATAAAATTGAGCAAAGATTACCATACATCACTAGAGCTGAGTGTTTCTGCAGCCATGATCATGGACCACATTAAAGATGACAATTTTGCTGATAAAAATATCTCCTAACCACCATTCGAAACATTGAAACAAGTTCAGTAGTTTCTTTCCAAAAAAAAACATCTCAATTTTTTCATAGGTATTAACTAGTATAATAATAAATATTTCTCTCATGCCGGTTACAGTGAGCTGTACCAGGTGCCACATATTTGTCTCAGGCTTGATTTCAAAGTTCTTTGAAGTTTGCGATATGTGGAAATAGACCTAGAAGTGGCAAGTACCCAAAGTGGTGTCATTCACTTCGTCATTCACTTCACCTGCTAGACAGAATGTGATGATTACTTAAAGTAGGCCTAATACCTCATCTGAAAAGCAAGATTCACCAGTGACAAAAGACAAGATGTAGCACTCAAAGATACCTGTCATTTAATCATCTCCAGTCTTCTACCTTGGCAGTCACTGACCAAATAACCAAAGAAAAGTCTGACAGCTAAAATGAATAGCTATGCAAAATCAATAATGAAACTAATCTTCTCTACAGACAGTGATCAATGACAAAAAGACATGATATACAAGATGTCCAAAAAGTAACCTCTACTTGAGAAATAATAGGAATTAAAAAAAAAGGAAAATACATGAATTGTTGAATGCATGAAAGAATACGGGCTCAAGTTTAATTATTAGATTCTATGTTGTGACCATCAATGTTTCTGCAGATCTCAAAGTGATCAACACACTTTCAAGCATTTTGAACTTCTTCAGTAATACCATTAGGAAGAAGGTCAATAATAGGTCTGAAAATAAAAATAAAAATTTAGAAATTTAAAAATAACATTGCATTTTGTACAAAATTATGCATACAATAATGACAATATAACAGATATTTAAAATCCCCCTATTTCCCCAAAATAGGGACAACTTCTATGTCTTAAAAATCTTCATTATTTCTCAAAACTGATCATTACTTTTGGGACACCCTGTACAGAAGTTATTTCCTCAGTTATAATCACTTCTCACAAAAAAATATTATTTTTGTTACGTATGAAATGTTTTTTTTACATCATAGAGAATTATGCTAAAGGTGAAAGATTTATTAAAGTAATTGCAGTTTTTAGTAGATTCAATGTGAATGGAGATATAATTTGTTATTATTGGAGGTTTTTGATCCCTGAACAGTGATGGTGTCTGTAGCATAATGTGAGATGTTACCAAGGTGGGTCGATGCATTTGTTGGTGTATTTGTTGCATCCACAAGTCATGGCCTCAATTGTTATAGAGTGGGTGTATTACCGCTTGTGTTTATGCATGTATGTGCAGATGCATCCTTGCATTCCTCAGGAAATAAAGTTCTGAAAAGGAATTTCCTAACTTGAAGGGGAAACTGGATTCATTCTCGATAGGAAAAAGATGAAGTCCAATTATAAAATAAATGGATAATTATTTGTCCTTCTTCATAAGATGCATTTGGTTTTCCTAATATCTCCAGATATGGGACAAAAACAGTTTGCATATCTACTCTTTCATATTAAAACAAACGATCACGAAAGTCCATTGAGAGGCGAGACATTGCCTGCCTCTCTGTGCCTGAGGCTGGCCAGAGGTGGACTGACTTACTACTACCTAAAACAAGCCTGTCCCTTCATATCTTTCATATCAAAACACCATCCAAACACACACAACCACACAATGCATAGTGGGCATCAGAAACACACACACACTTTATGTATACTAACACAAATGTCCATAGTAATTAACATATCCATTTACAGGTTTCTAAAGCTCAGCAGGCAGTCCTTCAAATGTCCAGCAAATGTAGACATCCAGACTAGAAAGAGCCGTTGATATCTTAGGAAAGGTCAAGCATCTTGACCTGTTCTCTCCTAATCTCTGGGAAAGAGGACAAAACACTCTCACATACACATACACTTATACACACATATACAATTACATACATATGTATCCAAATATACACACACATATGTATACATACATACTATACACCCATCATAATCTAACAGTATGTGCCATACATTTCATCTATATTCTAACACAAAGAGCAATGATGTCTACCCATGAACTTGAAGTAATTTCCAAGTAGGATTTCAAATTAGGACATAATGCTGCTCACATGGGCATCAACTAGGGGGCATTTTCTCCACCCTCAGATCAGGCCTTCTCACTGAGGGTGAGGGCTTTGAAAGTTGGAACCTTATAGTCAATAAACAATAATGGTGCAGTACAATTGTTTTATATAATGCCAATTTAATGTTCCCATATAAAAAGACTGTATTATTATTCAATGGTGCTCACTCCATTGTGTTACTCCAGTGTCTCTGTCAACAGTCAAATGCATCATCTAACATCTGGATCATACAGTGGGTCATACTTGCCTACACTACAGATAACAGGTAGAAAGCCTATTGTGTAACAGTTGCCATAAGATATATTCTCTTGCACCACTACCCCCAGAAATATATGCCTCTCCCCCAGAATATATGTCTCCCCCCACCTCCTGGAAAAGTGGCAGCGGATGCCCATGCCTGCTCAAACTGCTTATAATGTCAACAAAGCATTTGAACACTATTGCAGCTTGAACTTTCAGTGAAAGTAAAGTGAAAGATTTACTAATATAATTGCATTTATTTTGCAGATTCAATGTAATAGAGATGTAATTCCTTATTATTGGAGGTTTTTGAGCCCTTGACAGCAATGGTGTCTCACCCATGACTTTGAACTAATTCCAATGATATGTTAGGATACGTCCTGGGACCTCAATATCAGAAGCTCTTATGTCCTTGTGACCACCCTTGCAAGGACTAAGAGAATTCCTGCCCACACATTTGCGTGTGGGTATCCCCACATTAAAACTGACCTTGTGTCACATTCTGTTCTAGTGGGGGATCAGATAAATAGGAATTCCAATAGGATTTCAAATAGGACGTAATGTTGCTCCTGCTCAAGTTGCTTATAATGTTAACAGAACATTTGGAGTAAACACTGCTACAGCGTGAACTGTTCAGTGTTGGTTCAATAGGTTTAAGTCTGGAAATATGCATATCAATAATACATTTTGAGGGAGGCTCAAACCTGTTCTCAATGATGAAGAATTATCAACATCAGTGGCCAACGAACCATGAATAATGGATCAAGCACTTTCTGGAGACTTTAGGACTTCTACAGCAACCATATCACATCATCTCAAAGCAATAGAAAAGTTGGAAAAATGGGTGTCTTATGAACTGAATGAAATGCTCCATAGCAGTGCAGGACCTCACACCTCTCAGCTGATTGTGTCTAAGCTGATTTGGGATATGAAGTCTTGCAGCATTCTCCATATTCACCTAACAATTTCCCTACATATTATCATCTTTTCAAACATTATCCGTAATAAAAGGTTCAATAATATGGAAGCCATAATTAGTGCTTTTACTGAATTTGTGACCACCAAGCCTAAAGAATTTTATGGTGATGGTATATTATCATTAGAGAATTGTTGCAAAAAGTTATTGATTTAAATCGGTCATATTTTGATTAAATATTTACCTTTTATTTGTAGTTTATATTATCCTTCATCTTACTATTAAAAAAACTAACATTTCATATGTAACAACCTAATACTTGAAATTTGGCTTGAGGTAATCCAACCCAACCAAAGTAACCATTTTCATCTGAATCTTCATAGCTGAAACAAGTGTCCAAACTGTTACTTAGAGTTCTTAAGTATTGAACTGGACTTCAATACCTTAGAACTAATTGTTAAATTGATATAGTGTTTATTAATAACTAGTAAATGCCTGTTGCTTTGCTAACAGCATACCTATAACTGTGTTCTGTGTCAGTATACTTACACAGTAATTTGAAAGGTTAATTCAAGGTATTGTTAACTAAGATTCTTGCATTCATTTTGGGTAAAAACGTGATTTACACATCACAACTGTAGAAATATTAGTAGTTATTGTAGTCATATCATCAGCAGCCTGCAAATGAACACACTTACATGTACACAGCAGAACAACCAATTTTGTGTTCGTGTTTGCTTTACCCCTTGCTTCTCTTTCTGTTTGTTATGTCACAGACAGACTGACAGCTCTTAAATTATAATAAAGATTTTTGACTTTCATCTAACTTTTGTTGCCTTTTATTGCTCTGGACTGGTTTTGGTTTTACATTCTCTGACAATTAAATAAGCAGACTGTAGAATGTAAAAATGAGCTGAGCATTGCAATAAAAAGTGAAAAAGAAAGAAAAACTAGTCAAAAATAAATCACAGTGCTTCATCTAAGAAATTCAGACAACTGTGTTCTATACAATCTCTCATTGGTTTTGCCAAGATGAGGATATTTAAGCTTTAGGCTGATCTTGATATCAGTTTGGCAGTCATCAAATCTGTTATACCCAAGTGGTGTTATTCTCAACTGCCTTTAGGGTGGCCATGGTGTCTCACCTACCAAATATGTAGGTTGCTTCCGACAGAATTTAATTACCTACAAGACACACTACTGTATGACACTTTTGAAGTTCTGCCTAATCCAGTTAATTCGCGATTAATTAGCTGCCAGATTTAATTGATTAATTAACACGTGAATACATAACGCTTTTATATACATATACATATATACATGCACTCACATAATGTATTAATCAATACATATATACATATGTATAAGGGTGCCCAATTACATCAATGGTTAGTGTGCTTTTAATACACTTACCAATATGTATGCACACACTCTCACACCCATATATACATGTGTGTGTATCCATGTATTGTAGATAAATCAAAACAAATTGAAAAAGTGATATAAATTTCAACTGAATTGTATTTCAAG
>VCCN01000741.1:3442995-3454110 GCA_006491835.1 Architeuthis dux | reverse complement strand
GCATGTGTATACATGTGATATAAAAATCCAATTGTATTTATCTATGTATGTGTATGTATGATCAAGTGTGTGAATTAACATATATCAGAATTTCTGAGTATGCAACCTTGGAGTATGTAAGTTTGTAAGTTTATTCTTGAATCAGTATAATTAGAAGCAAATGATGCTAATATATGTATATATCTATCTTATATATGAGTATCTTAAGCAACTTAAGGTCATATTTCTATATATACAGGAATATTCAGTCTTTCTTTTATATATATATAAATATATGTATGTATGCTGGCCCCTGTCAAGATTGACAATGGTTGTAACAACTTTTTAGAGGTATTACTGTCTGGTTGATAGTTATTGGAAAGTATCTCCCCCAAGTGTATACTCACCCACCCTCATGTTATGCTAGAGACGCAATGCTGGATTAACACTGTAGCAAAAAAAGCAAATGCTACATGCCCCGCAATTTTAGGGAGCCCAGGGCTCTGTGGTAAATGCTTGCAAGCTATCAATTCCTATATATTTTTCATTCTTAAATCTTGATGTTTATGCATATATATGTTTATTTCCATATTCTAGTAATTCACTCATTTCATCTTACATAGACCTATAGGATGGTTGTACTTTTGAGAAAATAAAACAAATGATTGACAAGTACAAAATTATATCCAGAGAACGTTAGTTTTTAAGGAAAATAATTTTAGCATGTAAAAAAGCCAGGTAAATGCTGAATAATTTCACCACTACTTATAGAAAGTACATTTCACAGTTGATTTCTATGATTTTAACACTTCCGAACCAACCTGGTGTTGGCACCTTCTTGCCCAGGTTCATAGCAGCACCTTAGAACTTAAATATCGACTACATTTTAAGGCCTTGTTAAATTTTATTCCTGTGCAATATTACACTTTAGTTCATGTAGATAGTAATAAACTTCTTGTCTCCTGTACCAACTCTACAAGTGGTTGGATTAGCACGTGTAGGTTTAGCGGCAAGACTTCAAAGGGGAAAGATGTAATAAAACTAAATGACATGTTAAAGCAAATAAATTAACAAGTTTTATTGGTGTGAGAAGACACCAGAGACAAAGTATACAAATATTTGCGACCGGATTTCTTTGAGAGCAATTAAGAGTTCATACAAAGTCTGAATTTGAATATAAAAGAAAAAAAGAGATTAATTTGAATGAATTGAAATGTTCTTCAGATTGAAATAAAGATTCTTTTGAAGAAACTGTTCAAAAGTTTGTGTTGTTGTGTGTAAGTGTTAATGTAAATAATTTTATCATGTAAAAAAATGCCAGGAAAAGACCAAAAAGCTGAATGTATTTTTTGACGCCAACCATATTGGGGAAAAAACCCCAGATTTCTGGAATTAACGTAAAAAAGCCAATCTGGCAACCCTGATCAACAGGAGCCCATCTGACTCTCCCTGATTTTGTCCATGCGTAACTTCCGTTTTTTCCATGCCCTTTTCAACTCAAGGCTACTTCCTACAAAATTTGGAATTGATACCTACATGAAAGTAATACCAATACTGAAATGTCTGACATATTTGTCGTATTATCTGGCTGTATAGTGATTGAAAAAATTTAATGACTTTACTATGTAAGTAAAAAATGTGAGTGTTTTAATATTTATATGTATTTTTTTAAAATTAGTGCCCCTTTATAACTTATGGTGCAGGGCCTGCAGCTTAATCCAGCCCTGCAGAGACGAGGTATTTTTTTGTCAAGATATCTAACACTGGGACAGAGCATAGGTGTGCGGATTCATGCCTTTCCCAAGGGCATTAGTGTTCAGTAAACAAAAGCAGACTCAGCTAAAATTCGAACTTGGTTTGCTGATTCTTTTTTCCCATGCTGATACTCATTCTGATATTCAATACAAAGTGCAACGTAAAAGTTTGGGGAATTTGGACAGATTGCTTAAGCTATTCATCTTCCAAGTCACACATCTCTTAAAATCACTCCACCAGGAAATAAAGAATCTCATTTTGTATCAATTTTTTCTTTCTTTGAGGATACCATTAAAATTAAAATTAAATTCCCTAAAATTTTGGTAGCAATCATTATATATATATACATGATGGATAAATAATGAAACAACTTTTTAATACGTTTAACTTTTTCCCAGGGATATTTTAAAGAAATATTTCATTTCCTCAGTGTTCATTGAGGTTCTTCATTCTACTTCCCGGGTTATCAGTGTGAGGTTAAAATTATAACCTTTCTACTTAGGCTTTGACACCTCCCATGACTGGCTATCAATGGACCATTCTCCAAACTGGTGTATTATGTCAGACACCCCCACCCAATTCTCCGCACCTCTGCTGTTCCCAAAACCACGGAACTAATGCAAAACACTTGTTTCCTCTTTTGAACACAGGACAAATTTTATTCCTAAATAACTCCTTTCTTTAAACTCCTACGCAGAGTCTCAGTTTTTAAAAACAAAAATAAAAACAGCAGTTTGGAGGTGAATGGTTATGACTTTATTATTATTGGTTGTTTTAGTACAAAAAAAGAGATTTACTATTACTGTTACTACGATTACAAAATCAAGGACAACTCAGTTGTGAAGCGCTTGTTAACAGATGCACCATTCATGAGTCTTCTGCTACTGGAGGAAGTTGTGTTTTTTCTTCTTTCAGGAATTTGCTGTTCTGTTGTTTTTATTCATTGACATTCATTTGGCTTTATTCCATTTTCTTTTATTTTACGCACCTCTCTCACTCTCTCTTAATCTTTCTTTCCTTCTTTTTCTTTCAACTTCTTTCTTTTTTACCATTTTTTTCCCCTCCTCAGCTTTGAAAAAAAATCTTTCTTTGCTCTTAAAAAAACTTCTGTTTTTTTTAAACTATGCACTTCCTTTTCCACCCTTGTTTTTATTTTATAAATGTGATTCTTAAGTCTCTGAGTCTTCCGTCCATTCATAAATTTATCTCTATTCCCATCGTAGCATCAGGTGCATGTTTTACACAGAACTTCCGTATTTCCCTTTGTACAATTTAAAATTCCTCCCCTTTCCATCTATTTCTATCCCAAGAACCTATTTTGGCACAAACTATGCAATATTTCTTTTCCAAATAGACCATTTCCTATAATTGCTATCCTGGGGTTGCATAAAACATGGTGTCCCAAAAGTAACAAATGGATTTTAGAGAGCTCTACTTTACGCAGCCAAACACAGTGGACATATCGGTTCCATTGGTACCCCCTTGTATAGATTTATATATATTATATATATATATATATATGTATATGTATATGTATATGTATGTGTGTGTCTGTGTCTGTGTCTGTGTCTGTGTCTGTGTGTGTGTTGCACACACATCTTCATATGCTGGAAATACAACAACTACTACATCCCATAGAATAACTTACCACTTGTCCATTCAAAGTGCAATCCATGCTTATATTGATGAATATAAACTGTTAGGTACTAGTGTTTCACTTCCACTAGTATACACTAAATACTTGTTGATAATATGTGTGTACTATCCCATGTTATCTGAAAAACGAGATTCTAGTTTCTTGAAGCCCTTATCATAAAAATCATAAAAATCAAGAACCCAAAGCTGATTAAGATCTTCTTTAATTAAGTTATTGGGATTTTGAATCTATTTAACAATTGATTGATACATTCTGCCCAGATTTGTAACTAAATATAAAAGACTGCAAAGGAATGATGGTGAGCAAAATATCTCACAGAATACCAAGTTACCATTGGCCACTCTTCTGGTATGTCAGTCATTTGCAACTTTCACTTTTAAAATACTTAAAAATGTCATGAAAAGTTATAAAACTCAAAACCATATGAGCATGAGATGACCAGTCTATGTTATATAAAGTTAGATTCATAATTCATAATCCATCTTTTAAGATATTGTTTCCATGAATACAACATAAAAATGTCTCAGTTTCTTATCAATATTTTTTTCCAGACTGTCTTGAAAATTTCTCTTGCCAGCACAAAACTTTGAGATTTGTATCTGTGAACTGTTCCAGTTGAAGAGATGATGAGAGTAAAAAATCAAATGGTGAAGAAACTTTAGTTTCCTTCAGCAGTAAGTGTATACATTTACAAGGGTGGATCAATAAGTCTGTGCTCTGACACAGTTATTTAGCTGAATTTTAATTTGAAGTTTTCATCATATAATGTTCGATGCATCATGTTGTATTTTATTCATCAGTCAGACACATGGGGCTCCAACAATTCTCCTCATAGGCCTATTGCAAGATTAGAAAAGAGTCCCAAAAAGATTTTCCTAATTTGAAACAGAATTTCACACACACACACCACTCTTCTAAAACCTTCATTGTTCAACTTGAGGAAAAAATGTCAAGCGCACTAGACACAGATTCACTCTGGTATACAAAAGGTCAAAGTAATTGCTACATAATGTTTCAGCCAGAGCATGCTAAAACGTCTCATTGGCGTGCTGTTTTAAAAGTTTGTTTTCTTTACGGACAAACCTTGTATATACCAAAAGGTCTATGTATATTTGCATTATGTATATCTTCATTGATGGCTTGCAAAAACCAACATGGAAAGCCATAACCATTAGTCTTCCCTTCTGCATCAACTAAATTACTGAAATCAAATGAGCGTTCCAATTTTTTGCTTCCATGGAATAAAAAAAACATATAGAAAAAACAACAACTGAGAAGGAAATAAAAAAATACTTTTCATTACTTTAGCTTGGGATAATGAGTGCAAAAAGCCTTTCTGTACTTAACAACTCCTTCCCTCATAAAACCATATCATAAATGTTTATCAAGGTATATATATATATATATATATACATAATATTGAGCACCGAATAATATGGTTGGTTGGAAAACCAGGGTTACCGTTTTGGCCATTTTATGGCCAAATTTGACAAATCCGGCCATTTTTACTTAGTTTTCACAGTAGTATTTTTTAATAAACTCTTATTTTTGGTGTGTACTTCAGTATTGCATTGTTTTATAAACAATTATCATTTTCTTTTAAAAACTACTATTCGCCTTCAACTTAATTTTTCAGTTGCCTTTTATAATCGCAACTTTAATACTCGTCATCGTAAAGTTGTGATATAAAAGCAACAGTAAAATCAAGACGAGAAGGTAAATAGTAGTCATGGATGTCTGCTGGGGGGGGCCCAGGGCAAACGGGACAGATCCGCCGTACGTGTACACGATTTATCTTTCCCTTGTTTTGATTTTCAAATGCCCACTTTGAAAACCTTGCATACTAATAAATTGTCTCCACCTGTTAGGGAGTTTTTCTTGCTTTTTCAAAGAATTTTAAAAAATAAATAATAATTTTGGTAATGTTCTGGCTTTCATTCGTAAAAAGTGGGCATTTGAAAATCAAAACCAGGGAAAGATAAATCGTGTACACGAATAGCTCATTTTCACATTATATTTATATTGTAAATAGGAACCCCCTCCCACCCTCTAAAACCTTAAAAAAATCAAGTTTTTTCAAAACTGACAAATTCCCTGAGAAGAGGAAGGTCTTAGGATAGATGAGCAGTATTGTATTTTTTATCTGGTTACAAAAAAAGGCAAAAGACGAAAGTGTTTGTTTTGCAGCAGGCGGTTATAGAGGCTGTGCACTCCCTCTTCCTCTCTTTCCTACACCCCAGTATCCTATACCTCCCACTACCCCAACCTCTGAAAACTCAGCCTAACATATCCTCATCACCATTTTTGGGGGTCTGGGATTGCTCAAAAGTTTATCCCATATAAATCAATTGTAATTGCTTCTTCAATTCACTCTATTTTGGCTTACGAAAGGTGTTTTATAGGAATACTAAACTTTTAGATTGCTGGGGCGAAACGTGTTTTATATATATACTCACACATTTCATCGCTGTGAGCGACTTCATCAGAAGAAATTTGAACACTGCAGAAAAGTGTGACTATCCATGCCAGATAATAGAAATGCAATGAAGTGTGTTTTCTATGCCTAGGTGACCTGGTTTATTTGGTTGAAAGTTCCTTATGTTCCCTGAGCTGATCGGGTGTGGGTATGTGTTTCAGCTATAAAATGGGTGAGGGTAGGAGGTGGGGTGTTCAGATTAGGTGGTTCCTTGTGTAGGCTGTTAAGTGGGTGGAGGTGGTTGGTGTGATTTATGTTTCCTGGAAGTTCTGTCCAAGAAGACACCCTTCATTTCATTTCTACTATCCGGCATGGATAGTCAAACTTTGTACTCACACACACGCACACATGCACACATGCACACACACACACACATATATATATGGGTGCGTGTGTGTGTGCGCTACATCTTTTTATTTATGTTTTTGATTATCAAAATTTAAAAGGTTGTTTTAAATAAACATTTTATGTTGAAGGACAAAAGAGAGCTTTTCTTTTCCTGTATATCGATAAATACTTAAATGTCAATGTATATCAATTTCAAAAAGCTTTCTGAAAATAATATCTTAAGAAAACATTACAACAAATCCTGTTTTCAGTTTTTATTCTCTTTAGAAAATTGTACTTTTATATTTGTCTTTTTGATTGCAAAGTTTTCTGAATGTTTTGATCTTCTGATTCCCTCTCATTGTGAAGAGTCTCTTGCTTATAATGAGAAATAGTCACAAGTGCCAAGAATTTTCATTGCAGAAGCCATACAAAGTCTATGTCCTGTGTCTTCCTTGATGACTCAACGCAACTAACAAGGTTTCATCAGCAATAAAATCAAGCCAACTGAAGTTATCTCAAGGATCATAGATAAACCTGGTTGTAATCTTGTAATTGGAGAATCTCTACAAGTACTTCAATATTACACTCAAACTGTCTCATCTGTCAGCATGGCAACAGATTTTAAAACAAGGTTAGAGTGTTTACATGAATTTTCTTGGATAGGTTGTTATATCATATGGTTGGTCGAAATGAAAGATTTAATTCTGTGATATGTGCTGAAAATGGAGGCAGAAATGTGGCCTGCAATTTAAATCAGTTAAAAACAGTCATGTAGAGCTAAAAAGAAGTCAGGGAATGTGGGAGCCACCTGCTCTAGCATTTCTTTTAAGTTAGCTCAATTTAGGGTACCAATGTGTATAGCTACAATGCACCATTTCAGCTAATTTGAGGGTACAAATAGATGAACAGAATGAGAATTTTAGCAGTATATTGATAATGAGGTAACAATGTTCCTGCTTCCAAACAAAGTAAAGGAATGCTGGTCACACAGCACTACATGTCTGGTTAAAAATCAGGATCTGCAATTTTTCATCAGAAATAAAAAAAAAAATATAAGTATTGCTTTAATATTGAATCAAATTGCAATTTCTTTCTTCTATTTGGAATAAGGATTAAAACATTTTCTAACAGACATCACACAAAGGTTTATTGTTGGATGGAATATTTCATAATGATTTTAATGCAATGTTTCTTAACTGTTGGATTGTCAGACATATTTGATCTCATCTTCTTCCTAATAATGAAACTTGCTTTATTTTCTTTTGTGATTATATTTTCAACAAGGACGTCATCTGCTGATGAGTAAAAACAAACAAGAATCTGCAATGGAATATTCTTTTTTGTATAACCTGTACAATATCTTGAGAAATAAATGGAAATCTACCAAATTTATATCATCACAATATGTTAATAGGATGTCCAAAGTAATTCAACAAAAAATCTTTATTTTTCAACTCTCATCTAGAAATTGAATTGATGTATCCTTTAGGTTTTTGTTGTGCATGAGCACTCATGATTTTCAGACAATTTTTGCTCTAAAATCCCTTGGTAATCCTTTGATTTCATGATTCCTTTGATACGGTCAAAGCCTCCAGTACCAGAGGCAGTAAAGTAGCTCAACAACAGTATGGATCCTCCTGATGCTTAACTTTAGGTAGGATGTACTTTAGGCAAGGTGTTTAGGCAAGCTTCATTTCAAATCGCTGATAATGCTTTGCCAAAAAACTGTATTTTGGTACCACGTGTCTGGCTTGTCCAGGTATTTATTTAGCAAAGATCAGCCATTCCTTTTTATGTTTTTTTTCTGCAACAAGGTCCTTCTTGATTTCTGCTTAAAAGGAAAAGAGCACCATATAAGCATGGTGGAGGAGCCATAATGTTATGGGGCTGTGTTGGTGTCTTTGTTACTGGAGGCCTTGATCATATCAAAGGAATCATGAAATCAAAGAATTACTAAGAATTATTTTAAAGCAAAATGTGCTACCCAGTGTAAAAAAATCAAAATCTAATGGACACATCTGAAAGCACATAAGAATGGTTGAAAAGGAAAAAATAAACTCTTTTAAACTGACCAGCAGTGAGTCCTAATCTCAATCCCAATGGAAATCTTTGGGGAGAGTGAAAATCTTAAGTTGTGGTTTCAACGCATACCATACACCACAGGAATCTTGCAAACATTCAAGAGCTTGAATAAATTAAAAAGAGTGGGAGAAACTACCAGCTGACAAGTGGAAGAAGCTTGTAGATGTTACAAGAAACGTTTGGAGGCTGTCAAAGAGTGCCAATATTACTGTCCTGGTCATATTTTCAATTTCTTCTTTGAAATTACTACATGTAAGTTGAAAAATAATAATTTTTTGTTAAATTATTTTAGACATCTTATTAAAATATTCTGATGATATAAATTTGGTAGCTTTCCATTTATTTCTGAAGATATTGTACAGGTTATACAAAAAGATTCAAGGGCAGTAAAGTAGCTCCACAACAATCCTGTGCTGTAGATATAGACTAAGATAGATAGATAGATAGATAGACATGAACAGAGAATGATAGATAGATAGATATAGATATGTATGCTATATTTCTCTTCCCATTATTAGAAACTGTCAACCAAAACTGTCAATATAGGTTTCTTCAGTTTTTTTTGTCTTGCTCGCTGGCTGGCTATGTATGTCTCGTATGCACAGGCTGCTCCAATGGAGCTAGAGGGCGGAAAATTTAAACATTTATTCCTTATTATGTCTAGAAAAACTTTTTTTTGTTTTTTGAAAATCCCCATCTAAATAGGTTTTTAGTGGGGGGTTAATTTGCAATGTTGCTAAATTGATCGCTCAGTTTGTGTCCAGCAGCATCCACGCTTATTCAGACCTTTTAGTGATCACTGCCTAATAAAACGTAACTTAACTTATTCATTGATCATCCCTATTTCCAAATTTTGAAATGATCAACATGACCAACACTGCATGCTACCAAAAGACATTGGTCACCCCCAAAAAGGTATGCTACCAAAAGACATTGGTCACCCCCAAAAAGGCATGCTACCAAAAGACATTGGTCACCCCCAAAAAGGCATGCTACCAAAAGACATTGGTCACGTGATGGTTTCTATTCAGTGACTAATCAGACCTGTTTTTGTTTTCATTCATTTTTCACTTTTTGTCCTTGTCTAAATATTACTCTTGTGCTTAGTGCAATCCCTCAATTTGGTTTTGATACTGATACAAAATGTCTTCCATTACAAATGAATAAACAAAAGACTTTGTTGTTGTTTTTGTCACTGGCACTGATTTTACTGAGTGTTAATCATTTTGATCCAGTATTATTGATGATGATGATGATGATGATGATGATGATGATGATGATGATGATGATCACAAATCTCTTGATGAAGGTGGAAGTCCTTTTTCTTTATATTGACAATGATGATGATGTAGATAAAATATTTTCATTATTATAGTTGATCATGAAGATAAGAATGGCTTATTGGAAACACTGATGATTATGCTGCGATGATGAAAGCTGGTCTTAATCACCATTGTCCTACATTACAAATGATTTAATGCTTCATTTGCAACAGTAATAAGACATTTTTGTTATTTCCACTTCCTTCCCTTTTCGCTGTATCTTTCTCCTCTTTTCCTTTGCTTTACTTTGCAACTATTATTCCCTAACCTTTGAAAGAGAACACAAGCAGAATACAATTTAAAAGCCTGCCCTAACAACATATGTGATAAGGAATAGAAACAACAAAAAAAGCAAAGATGGTAAAATAGGGGGAAAAAAACACTTCTTGATTTATTATTTATTGTTAAAAGTCTCACCCAGAAAATGATTGCATCTTTGTGCAAAAGTTCTGGAAACGTTCAGTTCAATTACAATTTCATCTCATTTTCTTTTATCTTCGATTTTGCTTTACTTATATTTTCACCTTTCATTATAATTACTTTTATTTTGTGTTTTCTTAACTTTTGGTTTGCTCATCTACTTTTTGTTTTGGTTTCTGGTATTGTTTTCTGCTCGGTTTCCCCATTAAGGAACTTTTATTTCCAACTGGTTTCTTATCCGTTTCTTTTCCCCCATTATTCTTTGCATTTCTTATGTTTAATTTAATTTTTAATGTTTTTCTGTTTTACTTGTTTATTTTCTGAAAAGATTTCACACCGAGTGCTGTCAAATATTGGGAATCACCAAGACGTTAATTGCATGCGTTGGATGTTTAAAGTAGTTCTGTTCGTATTGATGCAAATCTATACATTGTTCTGTCCAGAAAGATTTCTGATATAAAGAAAAGAAATAATAAGAAGAAAAACAAAAGAGATGCTGCTGCTGCTGCTGGTGATGATGATTGAGAGAGAGAGAGAGAGAGAGAGAGAGAGAGAGAGAGAGAGAGAGAGAGAGAGAGAAAATAAAGAGAATGAGAGAAACAGGCTGAGGTGAGCAAGAAGAAAAAGAGAAAAAGGATTTGATCCAAAATTTTCAGTTTGTGATTAATATTCACCACTGAATTAAGTGCATTGACAAGAGAAGAGATTATGTTAAATTATCAAATATTGTCATTATCTCATTCACAATTGTTTTTTTTGCTACCATCTGATTTTGAACAATATTAAGTATTGTCATTATTCCATGAATGATTTGTACTTGTATTAGAAAACAAAGAGGTGTCAGAGATATCCTAAAAACCATTAGGAAGCCCAAATGGCAATGGGCAGGCTATGTTGCAAGAATATCAGATAACCGCTGGATATTACGACTCACAACGTGGATCCCTGAGATCATATGCGAAATTGTGGCCCAGCAAAAATAAGATGATGTGATGATTTAGACAAGTTCAGAAAGTATTGGCACTGTGATGCTCGGGAGCAACAAAACTGGCAGATCTTCAGGAAGGCCCATGTCCAACAGAGGACTTTAAAAG
>VCCN01000741.1:3392925-3407885 GCA_006491835.1 Architeuthis dux | reverse complement strand
TTTATTTATTTATACACATATCTATATGTATAATGAAGAGTGTATTTTTTCTATTTGTTGGCCTTATCAGATTGTATTCTTTATGTTAAACAAATACTCTTTGGCTCAGGGTCTAAAATAATTGAAAGTTTCTTTTGATTCAGGTGTTGATAAACATACAAATGACACAACATATTTTAGCAAAGCTACTCATATGAAAACTATGCCACAAAAACATCTGTAAAGATATCAGATATGCAAAACATTGTAAACTTGAAAATATGAAAAAAATAAAGTTGATTCTCTTGTCCAGGTAAACAAACTGACAACTATTGTTTAAAACTTCTTATTCTAGATACTGTATTGTTTTTAGCATAACAAGTAATCAAACCTACCTATATTACAGCCTAGAATGTACCAAATCTTTCAAAAACGTACCAAATCCATAGTATATATCAACCATTGATAATTATAAAGACATTTATTTATTTGGAACCCATATCAGCCCAGCATTGGTGTTATTAGTGATTGCTAAACGGGCGGCCTAGATCATGTATAAATGAATAAAAAAACAAGCGCTATTCTGTCAGATACAAAA
Source organism: Architeuthis dux (assembly GCA_006491835.1). Lineage (NCBI taxonomy): Eukaryota > Metazoa > Mollusca > Cephalopoda > Oegopsida > Architeuthidae > Architeuthis > Architeuthis dux. Next base: position 3,407,308 of record VCCN01000741.1, on the reverse strand, counting down.
TTATCCATTCCTTGATTTCATACTGTTGGCATAGGGAACCACTTCATATCACGTGCCTAAAAATAAGATCAGTCAAAATAAGTAAGATAACGAATGTGTATGTTCCTAGCTGCTGCCGTTCCATGAGAGTGCTGTTCGGTCAGTGGTAAAGAGCAGAACTGCATATAGGTTGATTCCAGGGTTCATCCCCGCACAGCGCTCATTTCTTTATTCATTTATATACATCTAGGCCGCCCATTTAGCAATTGCTAACACCAATGCTGGGCTGATATAGGTTCCCAATTAATAAATGTCTTTATAATTATCATATTCTGTTGGATACAAAATTATCCATTCCTTGATTTCATATCAACCAATACAATAATTATGACAGTCAGTATATCACTTTTATTGAAAACTTAATAAAAACTACAAAAGAAAAACCTTTTTGATTAAAAACTTGCTTCCTTAACTTCTTTTTCTTTCATATTACACAGTTTTATTTTCTTTCATCTTATTACAGAGATCTTGTGATGGGATCCATTTGGTACAGTCTGTCCTTTCTAGCAAACATTTTGAGTGTAGTAAGCCATTTATGGTTTCGATTTTTAAAGAGCCATGATTTTTTACTTTAATGTTGTTCAATAAAAATATTCTCTTGGCTGCAGCTGAAGAGTTGGGCAATGAAAGGAGATTCAACATCAAAGAAAACAATGTAGGAAATTGGGAGATTAACAAGAAGTCTATGGTAAAATACAAAGTAAACAAGAATATTTTGTCAAACGATGTAAACCTACCAAATATTTTGGGCATGATACCAAACGTACCAATGAATGCTGAAAGTACTAAATTTGGTGCAAACATATCAACTTTAGTAGCCCTGCCATAAACTCATACCCTGTGCTAAAAGAATTCACAATGTAAAGCTTTATTCTGGTCAACAATGTTTCATCAGAATGGTAACAAAAACCGGTCTGGTAAGTCACTCAATAGAAACTGTGACCAACATCTTTTTGCAGCATGCCATGTTGGGGGTGATCAATTAAAAAATTGGAAAAGGAGTAATCAATGAATGTTACTTCTTTTGCCTTTTGCTGGGCAGTGATCACTAAAACATCTGAATTTTTATAAAACAAGCGTGAATGCTGCCAGACACAAACTGAGGGTCATTTTATCATTAACTTATTACATTGCCCCATAAAAACCTATTTAGGAGGAGAATTTTGCAAAAACATAAAATGTTTTTTGTAGACATAATAAGAAGTAAATGTTTAAATTTTCATCCCTCTACTCCATTGGTGCGACCTGTACGCGTGATACATACATAGCCAGCCAGCCAGCCAGACCAACTTAAAAACTTATGTTGATAGTTTTGATGACAGTTTCGGTTGACGGTTTCTAATCGTCAATTAAAATTGTATATGTTTTAATGAAAGTAAGAGTCTAGCTTCTATTATACATTGATTCATTCCCATCAGTTTCTGTGTCTTTATAGTTTGTGTTGCTGTATGCTGTGGCCTTCCTCATGTGTCTGCCACATTTTGTATTGAACAGAACCGTTTATTTGATTCACAGTATAGTGTTCCCATTCCCATATGGGTCAAGCCTGGTGCCTTCCAATTTCAAAATTCTTAACTGACAGACACCTGAGGAAGGTCGGAGAGTATAGCAGCTGAAATATTGCAATTAAAACAACAAAGATGAAATCAAATGAATCAATATATAATATAAACCACCCTTCATAATTTCTGTCCGAATTTCTGAGATGAGGAATTATTATTATTATACACTGAGGACAACAGTTTATGTTGTCCTCATCTTGGTTACAACAATTTGAAATTCCCAGGTGGTTACTAAATATGACAGGAATCTGAAGAAGGCAGGAGGGTACAACAGACAAAATATTGTGACTATAACAACCAAGATGAGGATACCAGTTTGAATAAATCGGTGTATAATAAAAATAATTCCTCACTTCAGAAATTCAGACAAAAATTATTAGAAGAATGGCGCATTAAATTCAGTATTTCTGATCAGAAAGGTTTATTTGTCAAAAAAAACCAAAAAAACATATCTATTCATGTGTTTGAAAATATTTAAATCCCTTGGATATTTTAGATTTGTTTTAACCCCAAGAAAATAGGCACCTGATCCTATTTTAAACCCCATAGATATTTTAGACTATTTTAACCCCAAGAAAATAGACACCTGATCCTATTTTAAAATTAGTATAATGAGGGGTCTCAAGCAACACTTTACTAAGGATTGAACCTCACATGCTGGAACCTGATTGACTACTTTGCCTGTTGTATTTCATGGTCATCTTACAAGTATAACACTCTTTAAAATCTAATTCACAAAGCCTTCTGAGCTGGCAATGCTTCTAGTCAGCCATTTTAGTTCATTTTCAATTAAAATTAAAAATGTTAACATCCACTCACCCAAGAATTAATGGTGTTAGCTAAGAATGAGTGTTTGTTAACCTTGTTATATTTCTAAGGGGGGAATTACTGCAATATTCAATTAGGCATTAGTTCCAGTGACAGAATCAGGGACAACATTGCCTTCATTGTGTTATCCATTTTATTAAAACGTCATGTCAATCATTTAGTCCAGTGGAAGCAAGTAGGACACTTACACGAATTAAATCAATATGAAATGGAACCAAGTTGGTAAAAGATGACTTTATCATTTCTTTGTAGTGGAGGTCTTTCTTTTCTTTTCAAATGTGGCTTGTCATTTTCCCATTCAACTAGGTCGCAGATCAGGCCAAATGCTTGATGTCTGATGACATGGGATGTCAGAACTGATGACATTCACTGCTTTGTTTATATTAACAACCAGATCAATGCTTTGAATTTAAAGAATTTTTCAATGGCATTTTTCTGATTCGGTAGAAGTTGGTCTTCCTTATAATTAAGTCATGAGTAGAATTTAAAAACCCCAATCTATAGGGTGTCACAGAAGTAACTCCCGATTTGTCACAAAATTAATGCCAGTTCTAAGGGAAGCAACTATTAAATTATTTTTAAATTACTATTAAAAGCAACTATGAAATAGTTGCTCCCCTTAGATAGTACTGGTGTTAATTTTGGGACAAATTTGGCTATTACTTATGGGACAACCTGTATTAGATCTGCAGAAGTTGCTAACAACTTTAATAAAAATGTTACCTAAAGTTCTGAGATTGATTATTTTGATCACTACATTTGGCGTGACCATTCTTTGGCCTTCCTCGTAGTATTTGGTGTTTTGAGATGCAGTATTGTTATTGTCCAGTGGATTATTCAGAGTAATATCCATATCTTGGTTATTTTGATCACATTTTAGCCTGTACATTCTTCAGCCTTCCTCATAGCCTGTAGTTCTGAGCTTACAAGGACAGGGGTTAAATGAAAAGATTCACAGTATTAAATATGGTTCTAATAGGCTTAACATATCATAAGATACTATTGCTGATGACATTTTGTAGTGATCTTTACATATGTAAGACAGAAATCATAATCACTTTCTTAATTGCCAGCAAGAGGTTTAACTCAATCATTTATTTCAAATAATGAAGTAATAATTTAGGAAGATAATAAGTAAGAAACTTTAACTGGTGAAAGCTAGGACATATTTATGTGTCTAATAAAATAACTTGGTCAGCTTTAATTTTCTTGGATAACACAAATTATCCTTTGGTTTCACAATAAATTCTATACATGGTCTATTCATAAATTCAGACATTTGATTGAGCTTTTCAATGTTAGTGACGTGATTGTGCCATGTACCTGCTACCCTTTTAAATTCTATTATATTCTTAAGCCTATATTGATTGTAATGAAGTTATGAAAATATAGTCGGTTCTAGGATCATCATTAATCTTCTTTGGCTAATTAGATTTTAAGTTGGTCTGGCCGGTTGGCTATCTATGTAATGGCCTCCATTTTTTCTTTACTGACAATGGAACAACACTTGAGTATCCCCTCCAGGGCCCATGCCTGGGTGAAAAGTATGGGATGTCCAGTCGCCAGGAGGGGCTCAAGGGGGCTCCTCTCCCTGGTTTGAAGAGGTGTCCTTCTCCAAGACTGGTTGCCTTCCCAAGGCTAGAGATCCCAATCTGCCCTGCTATTTTACCCATAGCTAGGGGGGATGGATTCATGCCTTTCCCAAGGGCATTAATGTGAATTGAACATAACCAGCCCCAACTGGAGTTGAACTCGGGTCGCTGATTCTATTTTTCATGCTGTTACCGGCTATCTATGTAAGCTATGTATGTATGTATGTATGTATGCATGTAGATATCACACATATAGGCCACATCAATGGAGTTAGAGGGCTGAAAACATTTACTCATTATTATGTTTAGAAAAAACAGGGTTTTTTAAAAAAAATTCCCCCACTAGATAGGTTTTTAGTGGAGGGTTCAATTTACAATGTAAGTTTATGCTAAATTGGTCCCTTAGTTTGTGTCTGGCAGTGTTCATGCTTGTTTTTTGAAAATTCAGACTTTTCTAGTGATCACTTCGCAACAAAAGGTGAGAGAAGTAACTTATTCATTGATCACCCCTTTTTTCCAATTTTTTTAATTGCTCACTCCCAACACAGCATGTTGCCAAAAGACATTGGTCACAAGACGGTTTCTATTGAGTGACTAACCAGACCTGTTTTATATTCTATTTAATTACACTGGCTTATATACAGTGGTGAGGGAAAGCAGGGCTGCTGTTCTAGTGAGCGTAGCAATCCAGAGTGTGAAGCAAGCCTCTGCAGCTTGGTGGTTTGAGCGCTTTAATTTAGTGTATTTTAGAGGTACTTTGATTCAATACATATAGCTACAACGCAGTTTGAGGGTACAAACAGATAAACAGAATGAGAATTTTAGAAGTATATAGATAGTGAAGGAACGCTATCTCCCCTTCCAAACAAAGTAAAGGAGTGGCCTTCCCATGAATTCCCACAGCACTACACCACTGCAACATTACATTCTGTACAATCTAATATATGACGTGCTTACATTTGAAATGAGGAAAGGGACATTATGTATGTCCTTGGAAAACATCTAAGCCAAGAAGTATCCCCCTTATTTGAATGTAATCTTGATAGATTATCACATGAAACACTATTGAAGCTAGGCAATATGATAAAGATGGACTGCAGCTTGTTTATATTTATGTGCTAGATAACTCAAAAACATGTTGACTGATCTTAAGAAAACTTGGGAGATTCCTGTTGTGCTTGATTAAAAAAATTCTTTTTTCAACCATCCTCAATACAATTTGTGAGCTGTCAGTATGTCTATGACAACAAACAGAAAGAGATGAAGGGGCTATTGCGAACACATGAACGCAAGATACTGTTCTGCTGTGTGTGTACAGATGTGTTTGCCATGTTGCTAACGGCTGATAATATAATTACAATTATTATTACTACTGCTACTCTTGTTGGTGTGTCAATTTTGTTTTTTACCCAAATTGAATACAAGAATTTTAGTTAACAATACCTTGCATTAACCTCAAATCACACAGCTTTAAGTATACCATTAGCAAAGCAACGGGTATTTATTAGTTTTAATAATAAGAGAAAAATAATTAGGAATTTGTTCAAATCACCTTTTTTTTAAGAAAGGAAAAAATTATGATTTTTCCAAATTAGGTTTTCAGCAATTAGGAACTCCTCTATCCATTGCATCCTTGAAAGAATGTCAAAATTAACCCTTCAGCATCAATGCATGTAATATAATTTTTCTCAAGGTGCACATCAATCTCATGATTGTCAATGATTTACCAAAGTGAAAACAATTTGCCTAGAGGCCTATGCATGCATGATTCACCTGAACAGAACTCATCTATTAGACTATTTTTTTTAATGAATAAAAATCAAAAAAAAAATCTGTGCTTTTTGCTGTTTAAAAGCTACAGTATAATTTCTCCTTTATTTTCTTCTTATGCTTTCACCTTCTCTTCAACTTTCCTTCCAAATAATTGTAGTGTAAAATTCCAAATACTTAACATGAACACATACAAATAAATTCCCATTGAATAATCACTAAACAGAAAATCTTCAAGAGCAAAACGAATACTTTTTGTGTTACAGTGTCTGTACAATCAAGGGAGATAACTTACTCTTGTTTTATTTGAGTAACAAGACCAAATGTGTAAGATAAAATGAAAAGATAAAGGAGAGATAAATGTGTTAATTGAGTAGATGTCTAGAACTGATCAGGTTTGGACATTTTCTCTTTTGCTGGACATTGTTTTTAAGATGAGCAAATCTGATTAAAGTTTCTATCACAAGAAAGCAAACAATAAGTCAAAATCTGCAGCATTTAAACAGGCAAAATTTACATCCCTCAATCTGTCTCTTTACCCTGGATGGGTTTTATCTTTCATTTTCCTTCTATCTATGCAATCTTTAAGATTTCATGGTCAAGGGTCAAGGAAATGTGCATAAACTGGCCATCTTATGACCAAGTGGTATTTACATTCTGCCTGACATGAATTTGGCATTAAATATTCTAAAGCTGTCCTTCTTTCTTGGATTAGTACTCGGAAGTTGGCAGCCTGGAGTGATCCCAAAAGGTCATCACATGACATCTGCCAACCAATCAGAATTCATAAGCTCTGCCATTCTTGTTCAATTTAAATGCAAGCAACAAAGACAATGTTTTAAACCAGACTCAATGTTTTATGTCAAATGATTTAACTGCTGTTTTGTGAGCATCATGTAAAAAAAAAAAAAAAAGCAAAACTGATAAAATGACAAAAGATTTTTTATTTTACAGGAAGCAACTTAAACAAATCATGCTTTTTTATTAAAAATTGGGACTGAAGACAATTTGACTGAAATGACCTAAAAACCTTTTTTTCTTTTCTTGTTGTTGATTATCATCATCATCATCTTCTTCTTCTTTATCTTTTTTTTCTTTAATGATTATTTTTGCATCCTGTAGAGCCTGGTCCTGGGGCGCTATAGGGGAGTCTTCATCTATTCGACAGCACTTTCCATGGTATGTGGGCTGTTCCAAGTAGGGCATCTTTTGGACTACATGGATGTTGATGTTACCTGGGATATGGTTGATGAACTTGTCCGTTCCCTTCTTCACAAGTTTTAGAGCTCCAATGACCACCAGTGTTATGGTGGTTTTTTTGTCCCACATCCTATTGTTCTTAATTTCCAGGTCCTTGTACTTGGACATTTTCTCAGTCACTTTCATGGAAGTGTTTCTGTCAGAATGGTATTGCTACGTCGATGAGCATGCACCTCTTTTCTATTTTTTTTTTTTTAATTTTTTTTATTATTATTATTCTTCTTCTTCTTCTTCTTCTTCTTCTTCTTCTTCTTCTTCTTCTTCTTCTTATTCTTATTCTTATTCTTATTCTTATTCTTATTCTTATTCTTATTCTTCTTATTCTTCAATATTAACAAACTGTGAATGAAATTCTGGAGACCAAATTTGACCAATTTCATTCATTAATAATTTGTATATTTCCAGGTACAATATAAGATTGGGAACATCATATTTTCTTTTTTTTGTATTGTGATGTTTTTTCTACATTCAGCAAAAGCATTTTTTAAAAATTGGTATTCACTGTGGGTACTGCTTCAGGGTAATCTGTACTGAGTATCTTGGGCTGAGAGGTTTAATTGAAAACACATACACACACATACACTCTGCTTTTAAAAAATAAAATTTGTTTAACTCTTTCAGTACAATCAGAATTTCCATTTTAATTTTAGGAAAATGATAGGTTATAAAATAGAGACTTGAATTCTCATGAATTCATTTGCATTTATACATTTTCCTTCCGTCTGGGATGAATATTGTCTTGAATCAAGACCGTGAGATAAAATAAATGAGATTTTTACATTTATATAGATATTTCTGACAAGTAAAAATAAAAAATTATTCCTATTTCTATAAGCGAAGAAAAATATTGACTTTATTTGAAAGGAAAAAGAATAACAATATTACTCTGATGAATGAGCTGATCTTGCAAGCCATTGAAACCGAATTCAAAACTTACACAGTAAATTGTTGCCTTGTACCTTACATGAATTAATCTGAGTAAATCATTTGAGAATTTGATCTTACTCTAAGAAAAAGGCAAGGAGATAAGTATCAATTGATTAGTTTATTAATCACCATAACACTGGTTTATTGCTGGATTTAGTTAATCACTGCTACACGCAACACTGGTTTATTGCTGGGTTTAGTTAATCACTGCTACCCACAACACTGCTTTATTGCTGGGTTTAGGTTATTCATCTGTTCTGACCTTTATATGTATCTATGTATCTATCTATGTATCTATCTATGTATCTGGACTTCGCCCAAACCTAACCGTTCATAGTAAAAACTTGAAATTTTGCACACACACTCCCCTCAATAAGTAGGGAAAACGTTTTATTTTGTTTTTTAAACACCCCCCCCCCACACTCAAATAGGTTTTTATAGAGGGTTCAATATGCAGTGTGGCCTATACATATATAGCCAGTCTGCCCACCAGCCAGACCAACTTGAAAACTGAAGAAACCTATCTTGACAGTTTTGTTTGATTGTTTTTAATATAGGTATTCGTGTTAACACACACATAGACATGTGTATGTGTGTGTGCAATGCAATGCATGTGTCTGCTTCTGTTAAAATCTTGCCTCCATAGAACTCTGATTTATTGTAATTCTGTCAAGTTAAAGATATCACCTCAGTAGAGCATCAAACTTACTTCTGTTAACCAGAAAGCACTTAATGTAACATTAGCTTTACTGAATAAGCCACTTGGGAAGGCAACGATTCAGACAACATGCATCTCATAAATAGAATTTATAGGATTTAACAATGAAGCTAACACCCCAAAATATGCTTGTAGGTAAAAAATAGTAGAGTAGTTTTGTCATTATTTTTATATTTAATCCTGAGGATGATGTAAATAAACAAAATAATAACTAGCATTTCAAGGGAAATTATGAATCACTGCCACCCATATATGCTGTGTTGGGGGTGATCAATTAAAAAGTTGGAAAATGAATAAGTTATTTCTCTCATCGTTTGTTGGGCTGTGATTAACAACAGTGATTAAACCGGTCTGTTGTGGGTAGTGGTGATTAACAGAATTACTTACGTCTCTTGTTTGTTAACTGTAGAAGGTGGTGGAAAGCAATAGTTATCCATTGCAAGATAAAAGCCCTTGTCCATTGCAAGATAATCCATTGCAAGTTATCCATTGCAAGCCCTGACTCTGAGTTGCCATCAATCACAATGAAACGGAAATGTTATTGAGTTAGCCATAGAACAGCAATGACGGAAATTCCTGTCATTCGCAGTTAATGGGTTTTAATCAAATATTGATTATCGGCAACATTTTTTGTAACCTTCATTCTTTATGTTTAATGGACAGTGATCTAACAAATACAACTATTTGTTAAAAATGTGTGTTGGCCTAAAACACAAAATAAAACTAAAAATCTTTTAAAAATTTTAATTAAATATAATAGGACTTTGAAAGGCAGCTTTTCCACAAAAGTACCTTGAACTAAAAAGAATTCTTTAAAATTTGGCAAGGAAGATTTTATGCAGCACAAATAAGATATCACACTGTGCTAGCAGTATTACAAAAAAACAAATAAAAATGAAGAAATATTTTCAGTTTTTAGTTCCATCAATAAATTGGATGTTTCTGAGATTCTTTATTTGCAACATGATAGTTTATACAAACTGTAATCTTCCATCTTAGTTCCATCATTTCAGCTCATCAGTTCTCCAGCCTTTTTAAAAAATGAATCTTATATCTTATGAACAGTCTTAAGTATTTATAATATATATAAGCACCAGTCTTCTTTTGGATGTTTTCTTTTTAATATGCAGTATTGTTGGTGTCGGATTATAGCATTCAAGGTATGTCCAGAAACTATCCAGCCATTTAATATTGGAAAAAGAAAAAAGCCCACTTAGGGAAATGGTGCCTTTGTCCCCTCCAAAGTACTCCCCTTGGGACCTCACATGCTTATTTCAATGTACCTTCCATTTTTCATCCACTTTTTTTGTCTCCAAAGTCCTCTTTTGGGATCACCATCAGCTGCCATGTCAACCTCTCTTTAGGAAAAGCCAGAAGTCACAGGGAGCCAAATCTGGACTGTAGAGGGACTGACAGACCTGGGTTATACAATGCTTTGCCAAAAAGCCCTGCACATGAAGAATAGGCAGTCTCGATCATTGTGAATATGACAGTCACACAGTATATAAGCTCAATCAATATGTCTCACTGCATACTGAATGACAGCACAGGAGTATTTGTGCAGTAGGGACCCCTCTGATTGGTTCTCAACTTAATTGGTTCTCAAGATATTCAAAATGGCTGGATACTTTCCTAGCAGACCTTGTATTTGATGTTGATAGAAATAATTTGTATTTGATGTTGATAGAAATAAAAATAGAGATGTTGGAAAATTAAGTGTTGGTAATGTTTTAAACTAAGAAGTAAACATTAATCTGAAGAAACCATCAGTTTTTATAGTTGGGTGACAAATGAATCCTGCCAGTTTTTCACACTTATCAGTTGAACCCATACTGTCTAACCATTGCTCTACAGCAGTCAACCTATATAGATATTTACAAAATATAGCCTAGTTTAACACAAGGTCACAACAGTAACACATCCAATTAAGATCAAACACAGTTGCAACAAGGATGAAGATAATAATTTAATGGAAATACTGATTACCATTACAAAACATTTATTTTGAACAAGAATCTAATAGTAGTCAATGTAAGTAAGATATGTAAGAGTTTTAACAACAGAGCAAATTAAACTCAATTTTTACACTATTTTAAACATACTCAATAGAATAGAACATTGAGCAAAGCTTAGTTTAGAACGGCCATTCTCAACTTTGTTTTGGCCATGGCCATCTTAACCCTTTTACCAGTTGATTTATTCCAGCTATGCAGTACCACTCAGTGAATTTTTTCATGAACAAACTAAAACTAACTGTTTATAAGCCTTATCTGTGGTTATAATAAAGACTTCAGCAGGTGTGGGAATTGTGAGTTTGTCTTATTTGTCATACATTTCCTACTGCAAATTTGTTTCATTTGTGATACTTTTCAAAGTACTCATTGCGACACAACCCAACTTTGTATTTCTTATACCATGTACCAATTCTGGTGCCTTTGTAACCAGCTTGTTTTGGGTTGGCACAATATGCACATTTCATCCTCTTACCCTCTGGGATTTTACTGATGAAATGCCTAGCAAACTTTCTTGCTAATGGATCACCAATACTGGGCCTGCCTACTCTTTTGCGCAGTTCCTCATACCCACCAATAAGTCGTTCTATAACTGATATGATGAATTTCAAATGAGTCAAAGGAGTTCCCTCTAAGTTTGGATTCTTCTTGTATAGGATATAGGCATTTCTATCAAACAGGTGAAACGTAAACCTTTCTCCAAAATGTTCTACTTCTAAGCTCACAAGCATACTGATCAGTCATCTGATCTGATTTATCTACACCACACATACCAGCTTTGTAAACAATAACAACATTGGCAACATTCTTTCTCAACTGTACCAGCATTAGGAACAGTGGACAATAGTGCCACCTGTTTTCTGTCAAACCGGTTTACTGCTAGGAACTGCCATTTAAGCTGGCAAACCAAATCACCCTTCTGTTTTCTTGATAGCATCAAGTAGTCCCATACGGTTTGACCTGACTGTACCAGTGACATAGATTTGCTTACTGAGCATGCATTCACACAGTGGAATCCTTGTGTAGTAATTACCTATTCTGTAGATGGTGATTTTTCCCACCATGATTTTCTAGCTCATAATCATTTGACTGATCACCATTCTCAGAAATACCAAGCCCGGCATTGACGTGTTCATGATCAGTATTGTCAACAACAATGTCAACATCACCTTTACCAGTATAGGCCTACTTCCGTGTTCACTATCATCTGTTTCAGGTGCTGATTCTTCGTTATCATAGTGAAAATCATTTCCATTGTATATACACATTGGTTTACGCTCAGACTGTCTTGGCATTTGACTGGGTGCTGCCATTTTGAAAGACCAATCAACAAATTTGGGAATATCCGTCTAATATCAGAAATGACATTAATGTCACTCTACCGGTAAGCCAACAGAAATGTTGTTTGACCAGTAGAAGGGTTAAAAGCTCTTCTCAGGTTCCAGGGCTCCCTATCAAACAGGGATACAACATGTACAGATAAAAAGAAATTAATTATTTCAGTCTATAACACCTTATACATGTGCCAAGGACCCCAAGTGGGCCATATGGCCCCTGTTAAGAATGGCTGGTTTAGAACACTGACTCCTGCGGGCTATACTAACCCAGGTGACTGCAAGTAAACTCTTTATTAATTATATTTGAAATTTGTTATTGCTAGTCCTGCGTTCTACCATTGGCAGCCTCTGGATGATCGATCCGATTGCGAACCAATAAACTAAATAATTCCTCATGTGAGCACTTAAAACTAGGCGAATAAACCCCAAGGTGCTGATAATTTAGAAAAATAGCCTCAAGAATGTCTTCCTTGTCCGAGCAGTCAGTCAGCCATTCAAGAAATCCGTCCCTAATTATTACTTTTCTAAGAGTACAAGCAGCAGTTGCTATCATATTGCTAGATCTATGGTGACAGTATTTCGAATATAAAAAGTTATAATTGTAGTAGTGACAGAAATATCATAATCTAATATATATTTGAGAAAGTTTGTGGGTATGTCCATCTTCTTTGAATAAGAACCCCTAAAATCCGCTAACTTAAAGAATGTATGAGGCACTGGACTGTTATAAATGCAGTAAAAAGCAATTTCATTTCTGACATTTTACACAGGGAATCCAATAGAGTTTTATTATGAATATGCCTTCCTTAGCAACAATTCTTGACTGTTTATAGCTACCTTTGAGCCAGAGCAACATCAGATGTTCTCCTAGATGATTGATAAAATAAATGGCATTGCAGCAGCTATGGTCATGACTTTTACACTGACTCTTTACTCATCTCTCTACTGGATTTTTCTCTCTAAATGTATGTTTGCATTTTTTTTCAAGAAGAAGCCTATATTTATGTAGATTCAAACATAAAATACAAAGTTTCAATTTGTGCATCCATGACAACATATATATTTATTGGTTTAACTTAATCTTGCATAAGATCACAATAATGGAGCAATCAGTGTGGATCAGAATAACTACACTAGCTGACAAGCAGTTACTCTATGCGAAGTGCCTAATGTACATATTTTTAAGCTTATTAATAGTTTGGTACCAGGAAGCAATAATTGGGCATCCAGTTAAGTTCCAACTCACTAAAAATAACCTGCAATATATGCTTGCTAATCAGCACTCTTCAGCAGTTGTTCTTATGTAGATGAAAGGGTGCAACCCCCTAAAGTTCAAGGAACTTAAGGCACTAAATGGCTTCCTTAAAGAAAGAGACAATTGATAGAAAATGAGATTTTTTATTTCCTGGTGGATATGTATGAAATGTTTGGCAAGACATGGGAAACACTGGGTAAGTTGATAGACGAACACCTATATATATATGAGGATGGATCAATAAGTCAGCAGCCTGAAAAGCATTTGGTTAAGTGCGTTGACAAGGAAAAAGATTATGTTGAAAAAAATAAATTTGTGTAAAATAAATGCTTTTTTCAATATTAGGTTGCAGACTTATTGATGTATGTATCTATCTCTCTCTCTCTCTCTCTCTCTCTCTCTCTCTATCTATCTATCTATCTATCTATCTATATATATATATATATATATCATCATAATCATCATCAACAGCTATTATAAGTCCACTGCTGGACAAAGGCCTTTGCCATCTCCTTCCATGACAACCTATCTTGTGCTAACCTCTGCCACGTTTTACCAGCAAACTTTTCTATCTCGTCCTTCCATCTTGTGTCTTGTCTTTTCTTACTGTGTTTATTGTCCCGTGGGCACCAATCTGTTAGTCTTTTCCCCTATCTATTGTCATTTATTCTTGCTAGGTGACCAGCCCATCTTTCACTCTGGTCTTCTCTCTGATCCATGTTGATCTTATCTCTTAGAGTTATCCCTAGCATTGCTCTTTCCATGGATGGCTTGTCTTTGTGAACAAAGATTTTGGAAGGGTTTTCAACAGCAGTAGGACCATATACTCTACATGAGTAATTCATAAGTTCAGCTTTGTCTAGCACAAGGCCATAATAGTTGGGCACTCAAGTGAGGATCACACTCACTTGCAATGGTCTGTGTGATTCACCTGCTTTACGGCAGGTGCCCAAATACCCACAAAAAATTAGCTATAATCTTTTTATATAATGATTGCCAAAAGGGATGTCCGGACTAAAAGGGCTAAACCTCCAATATCTTTTATATGTATATATCATCATCATCATCAGCCGTTATAAGTCC